>APFE030484351.1:40998-70784 GCA_000404065.3 Pinus taeda
AAAATAATTTCTTATCTAGATAAAATATTAATATATATAAATTAGTAGAATATAAAAGGTACTAGATTGAAAAATAATAAATTAATTAATAATTGATATAAAAATAAATCCTAAACGAAAGAATAATATAAAACAAAAATAAAAAGTAGTTAAAAATATAAAAAAAATAAATAAATAAAATAAAATAAATAAATAAGTAAATAACAAGAAAAAATATAATAAAAAATTCATTACTTAGGAACAATAAATAAATAGTAAATAACAAGAAAAAAATACATAATAAAGCAGAAAAAAAATTTCCATTACTTGGGAAGAGAGGGCTTTGATTCAGCAACTGCTTATCTTCCATCCGTCTTCTCTATTGAGATTGTTCGGTCTCTTCTCAATCTCAAGGGCTTCCCTAAATTTTCGGTGATGGAACTACGAAACCCTAGTGATAACACTTGCATCCTCTATGCAAACATGTTGCTTGGTACTTTCGGCATGCTCAGCTAAAGCGGAAGACTTGGTCCTCCTATGCTTGAGGTCAGCTGCATGCTCGCTAATCCTTTGATTAATGGAGTGACCAGTCTCACCAATATAAGGGGTCCCGTATGAACAAGGAATAATATAAATCCCTTTCATGTCCTTAGGGTTGATAGGATCCTTTACAGATCTAAGGGATTTACGAATGGTATTGAGGGGTCTAAAGGTCGAGGGGACATTATGCCTCTTAAGAATCCTGGCAATCTTATCAGTGGTCCCCTGAACATAAGGAAGATGGACACCTGAGACCCGCTCTTTTGGTTCTCTTTTAGCTAATGAATTTTTGGCATCTTTGAGCAAACCTTTCTGACCCAGGTACTTGCTATAACCATTCTCAACAAAAACATTAAGGAGGTGGGATTTCTCTTTCTCAAAGCTTTTTTCATCAGAGATCCTAAGGGCCTGAGTAGCTAGGGTGTTGAGAACCCCCAACTTCTGAGCCGGGAAATGGTGGGAATTGGCATGAAGATACTGCTCCATATGTGTTTTCTTTCGAAACACTTGGTGGGAGAGGGAACCATCACAATTCCTAGAAATAAGAATATCAATGAACGGGAGGCAACCATTGACTTCTTGTTCTTTAGTGAACTTAATGGCTGACAATTGACGGTTGAGATGATCGAAGAAGAGATCCAATTCCTCCCGGCCATGAGACCAGATGACATTAGTGTCATCTACAAATCTCTTCCAATGCTTCGGCGGGAGGCATGCATAACTTAGGGCCCTGGATTCAAAATCCTCCATAAAAAGATTAGCTACGACAGGGGAAAGGGGGGAGCCCATGGCAACACCACAGGTTTGCTCAAAGAACTCTCCTTCAAAGCTAAAGAAGGTGGAGGTGAGGCATGTTAGACTTTGTCTCATATCAGAGATCGATTCTTCTTCAAAACAGGGTTTTGAAGAAGAAATCATTTAAATGTGCTTTTTAGATTATGTAATTTGTTCTTCAACTCTTCAAAAGGCAGCAGCGACTTCAAGCTCCTATCCCTGCAAAAGCACAATCCAAAACATCATCAGCAATCAGAGGCAAAAAGCTATTTGGAGAAGTCTCACTGAAGATCCCGAACACCTGTTTTGGAAATGGTTATAAATGAATTATCTTATAATATAGAACTTATTGACCCATTTGAGCAGTAGTGACAGGCATATATATGGAAATAAAATGTATTGATGTTGGACTCTAGAGGGAGAAGGGCTATTGTATTTTTGACTTGTATTTTCTGCAATTTGAGGAAAAGGAAGGCCAGGGTTTTGCAGACTTCATTGTGGATTCTTGTGGATTGTTATGTTGATGGTGTGTTTCCTACTGTTATTGTAAGTGTGTTTATGTGTTCCATTTCTTAATCTCTTGCTGCTATTTAAACAAAAGAAGTGATAAAGTTTGAATTCATGCATGCCATGCTCAGCTTTCAAATTTGTTTAAAATTTATGTTTTCCACTGTCTAGAGAGGATTCGAATATTGTTCGCCCTATTTAGCCTCTCTTCTTTCCTCCTTGATCATCTCTTTCAGCTAAAGGCATCAGCATAAACTCCTACATTGCCCCAAAGACCCACCTGCAAAAACTGAGCTCAATCCCCGCACCCTGAATTGCACTCCCTCCAATTGCCACCAAAAAACCCAAAAACTTTAAATCAAACCCCCTTATCAGTTTACTAGCCTAAAATCCTTGTTCCTAATTGGTCAACTCAATCCTATTGAAAGATCTACCGAGTTTGACCGGAGAGAGCCTTCTCATACCCCGTAGGGCTAGCTACGAGGTGAAATGGTTTGATGTAGCTTTGAGGTTTGTCTATCTCAGCCTAGGTGAAATCTCAAACGCTAACAAGGCAGATCTCCACTAATCGAGTAGTATCAGGATCAGTGAGGCGGTTGATCACCTCCATGGCTTCATTTATAGGGATGCAGGTAAATAGAGAAACAACATCAAAGCTAACCAGGATGTCCTTGGGTCAAGCTTAATGCCCTTGAGCTCATTAATAAAGGAAGCGGAGTCTTTGACGAAGGACTCCGTACGACCAACTAAAGGCCTAAGCTTGAATGCAAGGAACTTAGCAAGAAGATAGGTAGGCCCACCAATGGTGTTGACAATGGGCCTGAGGGGAGCTCCTTCTTTGTGGATCTTAGAAAGTCCATAGATCCTAGGAGTTAAGGGATTGCTCTTAATGAGCTTATGGTGCAAGTCACACAGAGATTTATAGGATTTAATGACAAGCGCAACATTCCTAGAAATGTTCTTTAAAGGGTTCTTGGGAAGATTCTTATAGCTCCCACTGTTATGAAGATGATCCAACATCTTACTGCGGTAATCAACTTTGTTGACAATGACAGCTACCCCACCTTTGTCGGCTTTCAGAACAACGATATCATTGTTCTGGTTTAAGGATCTAAGATCTACCAATTCCTCTTTACTAAGGTTGCTCTTAGGGGGCTTTGCCTTCCTTAAGATTAATGCACAATCCTGCCTGATAGTATTTTTAGTATTATTAGGTAAACGTTTAATCCCGAACTCTATGTCACAAAGAATATCCTCCACAGGAATCTTCCTAGGGGCTAAGGCAAAATTTAACCCTTTACTTAAAACATTAAACACCGAAGGGGAAGAAGAAACTGGACAATAATTAATAACCTTATTATTTATATTACATTCTTCTAACCGTAAGATTATATTATTATTAATATTATTATTATATATCGTTATAAATTATGATTATTATTGTAATAGTAGTTATTATATTATTATATTTATTAGTGTTATTATTATAATTATTATCATTATTATAGTTGTATTATCATAATATTAATATTCACTATTAATATTAATTATTATATTATTATTATAATTTAAACCATTCAACTCATTATTATCATTAGTATCCATTGATATTATTAATTACAATCATCATTATTGTATATATTATTTATTATTTTATATTATTATTATGTTAGATTATAATTATATCATTATAATAGATTAATCATTATTATTATATCATACTATTAATATTATAATTATTAAAATCGTTATTATAATTATTAACATAATTAAAGATATTGTTATGTTCATTATTATACCCTTTGCTATATTTATTATGATTATTATCATCGTAATCATAATCATTCCCATTATACTTTTTATACTTATATTTATAAGTATTATGAAAATTACCACCGCGGAAATAGGGGACGACAACGCTATCACCAGGGCTGGCTAAATTAACTAGCGGAGCCAAGTCACGAACCCGCCGATTAGACAACAAAGGGGAAGATTTAACCACCAAAGCCAAGTCATCCACCTGGCGATCAAGAACAGAATCAGCCTGATTAGAGACGAGCTGCTCAAATGACCATTCCAGCAGACTGGAAACCTGCGAACCCCATCCTGGACAATCAGAAGAGGAAACTTGTGCATTACAACCACTTCCTGGACTACAAACCGCGTTGTTCTTTAGGCCATCTTCCAGAACCCCCAAATTCGAATGGAGACTATCCTCATGCAGTTGACCACCTGGGCTGGCTCTATTAACGAGCTGAGCTAAGTCCCTAATCCATTGATCAAACCACCGAAGGGCAGATCTAACCATTAGAGCCCAGCCATCAATCTGCTATCCATGAATAGATTCATTAACAGGATTAGAGACGACCTAAGCCCGACCATCAATCCACTGCTTGGAAGACCCAAGACCAGATTTAATAGTCGGATTAGAGACAACCTGGGGGGAAGAACCTAAAGGGGATAACAGTGAACCATCCCAATGCCCTGAGGAAGATACACAAACAACGTTGTCCTCGAGAATATCTAAGGGAGCCTACAGATATACTAAATGACAATCCTTATCCAGATCGCAGAAGGAAGCACAATCTGGAGGACTCAAAACCTGCGAATTATAACCCCGTCCTGGACATCCGGAAGTGGAAGCCTTCGAGTTACCACCACGACGGTAAGGTTTATCTGCATATAGATTGGACTGCTGGCCATACTCCTTCACGCTGGAGCACTGGAGATCAGATACCCAATCCTTCAATGCAGACTTCCAAATCGTAGAGACCCAGCTGTGGGAAACATCGTCCGAAGCTTTTAGCGCTAACTTTTGAAACTTTGAGGCCTACTTCTCCTTTTGAATTTCCTCTAGCCGAGGGGATTTTAAGGCCGAACACGCATCTATTCTGGCCCAAAGGCGGGCGGGAATTAAGCTTGCAAGCATCAGATGTAAACCCATGAGATTAAGAGAGAGTTGATTCAGGGATTTTCTGAATTTGCTGATTTCAACCCTTAACAAAGCCAAACTAGCCCTCAGGAAAACTTGATGGTTCTGAGGAGTGTGAAGGCGATGACTAATATGAGCGAAAACAGGGATGACGGAGGAGTCTCTACATCTCTTAAGAAACGCCAGATCAGTCTTCAACTTTGAAACCTGCAAGCGTGCCCGTTCAAATTGATGAACCTTGGTTGCAATCGCTTTTCCGTGTAGGGATTCAATTGTAGAATTGAGGCTTCTGTGATCCATATCAAATTTATGAGAGATTCTTCAGCGTAAATCACATACGAATTCATTTGTCGACGCGTTTCGAACCAACCAGTGTGGTTCATCGTCAGGACAAGTTGAAGAAACAAATCCAGCTTAGCATGTTAAATAGTCTGAGTAGAGTCTCCAACGGCTAATTTTGACTATAGGACCAAGGTCAAATTTTTAATATATTAATTACTAATTTTTTAATGGAAATTAGTTAAATTAGGTAAACACAAATAAAATAACTTTAATGGTGTTAATGGTTAGTTACAAAAGTAATTTATTTATTTATTAATTAATTACTTATATCTATATATATATATTTTTTAATTAAAAAATTTTAATACTACTGTTGTTAAATAAAAGTTAGTTAAAATTAATAAAAATTGGAATGACAACTATATATAGATATATATAAAAATAATAAATGAATAAAAATAATAATTAATATATAATTAATAATTATATAATAATAAAATAGATAAATTAAATAAAAAATTCTTAACTAGATTAAAATATCATATATATAATAGTTCAGAATTATAAAAAGTACTCAGATTTGAAATAATTAAATTACTTAATTAATTGATTAATTAAAAATAAATTCTAAAACAAAAAGAATAATAATAATAAACAAAAATAAAATTAGTTAAAAATGTATAAAAAAAAAAAAATTAAATAAATAAATAAATAAAAATAAAATAAAAAATAAATAAATAATAAATAAATAAGTAAATTAAGTAAAATAAAAAGAAGAATAAATAAAAATTCATTACTTAAGAAAAATTAAATAAATAGTAAATAATGAGAAAAAAATATATAATAAAGCGGAAAAAAAAAAAAAAAAAAATCCCATTACTTAGGAAGACAGGGCTGGGATCTAGCAATCGCTTATCTTCCATCCATCTTCTCTATTGAGATTGTTCGGTCTCTTCTCAATCTCAAGGGTTTCCCTAAATTTTCAGTGATGGAACTACGAAACCCTAGCGACAACACTCGCATCCTCTATGCAAACATGATGCTTGATACTTTCGGCATGCTCAGCTAAAGCGGAAGACTTGGTCCTCCTATGCTTGAGGTCAGCTGCATGCTCGCTAATCCTTTGGTTAATGGAGTGACCAGTCTCACCAATATAGGGGGTCCCGCAAGAACAAGGAATAATATAAACCCCTTTCATGTCCTTAGGGTTGATAGGATCCTTTACAGATCTGAGGGATTTACGAATGGTGTTGAGGGGTCTAAAGGTCGAGGGGACATTATGCCTCTTAAGAATACTGGCAATCTTATCAGTGGTCCCTTGAACATAAGGAAGATGGACACCTGGGATCCGCTCTTTCAGTTATCTTTTAGCTAATGAATTTTTGGTAGCTTTGAGGAAAGCTTTCTGACCCAGGTACTTGCTATAACCATTCTCAACAAAAACATTAAGGAGGTGGGATTTCTCTTTCTCAAAGCTTTTTTCATCAGAGATCCTAAGGGCCTGAGTAGCTAGGGTGTTGAAAACCCCCAATTTCTGAGCCGAGAAATGGTGGGAATTGGCATGAAGATACTGCTTCATATGTGTTTGCTTTCGAAACACTTGGTGGGAGAGGGAACCATCACAATTCCTAGAAATAAGAATATCAAGGAACGGGAGGCAACCATTGACTTCTTGTTCTTTAGTGAACTTAATGGCTGACGATTGACGGTTGAGATGATCGAAGAAGAGATCCAATTCCTCCTGGCCATGACACTAGATGACATTAGTGTCATCTACAAATCTGTTCCAAAGCTTCGGCAGGAGGCGTCCGAGCTTAGGGCCCTGGATTCAAAATCCTCCATAAAAAGATTAGCTACGACAGGGGAAAGGGGGGAGCCCATGGCAACACCACAGGTTTTCTCAAAGAACTCTCCGTCAAAGCTAAAGAAGGTGGAGGTGAGGCAGATCTCCACTAATCGAGCAGTATCAGGATCAGTGAGGCGGTTGATCACCTCCATGGCTTCATTTATAGAGATGCAAGTAAATAGAGAAACAACATCAAAGCTAACCAGGATGTCCTAGGGGTCAATCTTAATGCCCTTGAGCTAATTAATAAAGGAAGTGGAGTCTTTGACGAAGGACTCCGTACGACCAACTAAAGGCTTAAGCTTGAATGCAAGGAACTTAGCAAGAAGATATGTAGGCCCACCAATGGTGTTGACAATGGGCCTGAGGGGATCTCCTTCTTTGTGGATCTTAGGAAGTCCATAGATCCTAGGAGTTAAGGGATTGCTCTCAAATAGCTTATGGTGCAAGTCACACACAGATTTACAGGATTTAATGGAAAGCGCCACATTCCTAGAAATGTTCTTTAAAGGGTTCTTAGGAAGCTTCTTATAGCTCCCACTGTTATGAAGATGATCCAACATCTTACTGCGGTAATCAACTTTGTTAGGAATGATAGCTACCCCACCTTTGTCGGCTTTTAGAAGAACGATATCATTGTTCTGGTTTAAGGATCTAAGAGCTACCAATTCCTCTTTACTAAGGTTGCTCTTAGGGGGCTTTGCCTTCCTTAAGATTGCTGCAAAATCCTGCCTAATAGTATTTTTAATATTATCAGGTAAACCTTTAATCCTGAACTCTATGTCACAAATAATATCCTCCACAGGAATCTTCCTAGGGGCTAAGGAAAAATTTAACCCTTAAAACATTAAACACCGAAGGGGAAAAAGAAAAACTGTACAAATTAATAACCTTATTATTTATATTACCATTCTTACTAACCCTAAGATTATTATTTTATTATTATTATTATTATTGTTATTTAATATTATTATTACTATTATTATAATCGTTATTATAATTAATATTATTATGTATGTAGTTATATTATTATTTATTATTAATTAGTGTTTATTATAATTATTATAATTTTATAGTGTACTATCATTATTATATTCATATTAATATTTTATTACAAATACATTATTGTATAGTTTTATTATTATTATTTTATTATTATTATAATATTATTTGTTATTATTATATTATTATATTATTTAGATGTAAAATATCATTCTTATAATCTTACTATTAATATTATAATTATTAAACATAATTAAAGATATTGTTATGTTCATTATTATACCCTTTGTTGTATTTATTATGATTATTATCATCGTAATTATAATCATTCTGATTATACTTTTTATACTTATATTTATAAGTATTATGAAAATTACCACCGCGGAAATAGGGGAGGATAGCGCTATCACCAGGGCTGGCTGAATTAACCGGCAGAGCCAAGTCACGAACTCACAGAGCCAAGTCACGAACCTAGCTATCAGACAACAAAGGGGAAGATTTAACCACCAGAGCCAAGTCATCCACCTGGCGATCAAGAACAGAATCAGCCTTATTAGAGACGAGCTGCTCGGATGACCATTCCAGCAGACTAGAAAGCTGAGAAGCCCATCCTGGACAATCAAAAGAGGAAACCTGCGCATTACAACCACCTCCTGGACTGCAAACCACGTTGTTCTTTAGGTCATCTACCGGAACCCTAAGATCCGAATGGAGACTATCCTCACGCAGTTGACCACCTAGGCTGGCTCTATTAACGAGCTGAGCTAAGTCCCCAATCCGCTGATCAGACCACCGAGGGCAAGATCTAACCATCAGAGCCCAGCCATCAATCTGCTGTCCATGAACAGATTCATTAACAGGATTAGAGACGACTTGAGCCAGGCCATCAATCTGCTACTCGGAAGACCCAAGACTAGATTTAATAGCCGGATTAGAGAAAACCCGGGGGGAAGAACCTGAAGGGGCTAACAGTGAACCATCCCTGTGCCCTCAAGGGCATTAAGCTTGACCCCAAGGACATCCTGGTTAGGCTTGATGTTGTTTCTCTATTTACCTACATCCCTATAAATGAAGCCATGGTGGTGATCAACCGCCTCACTGATTGTGATACTGCTCGATTAGTGGAGATCTGCCTCACCTCCACCTTCTTTAGCTTTGAAGGAGAGTTCTTTGAGCAAACCTCTGGTGTTGCCATGGGCTCCCCCCTTTCCCCTGTCGTAGCTAATCTTGTTATGGAGGATTTTGAATCGAGGGCCCTAAGCTTGGCACGCTTCCTGCCGAAGCTTTGGAAGAGAATTGTAGATGACACTAATGTCATTTGGTCTCATGGCCAGGAGGAATTGGATCTCTAGTTCGATCATCTCAACCGTCAATCGTCAGCCATTAAGTTCACTAAAGAACAATAAGTCAATGGTTGCCTCCCGTTCCTTAATATTCTTATTTCTAGGAATTGTGATGGTTCCCTCTCCCACCAACTGTTTCGAAAGAAAACACATACAGAGCAGTATCTTCATGCCAATTCCCACCATTTCCCGGCTCAGAAGTTGGGGGTTCTCAACACCCTAGCTACTCGGGCCCTTAGGATCTCCGATGAAAAAAGCTTTGAGAAAGAGAAATCCCACCTCCTTAATGTTTTTGTTGAGAATGGTTATAGCAAGTACCTGGGTTAGAAAGCTTTCTTCAAAGCTGCCAAAAATTCATTAGCTAAAAGAGAACCGAAACAGTGGGTCCCAGGTGTCCATCTTCCTTATGTTCAGGGGACCACTAATAAGATTGCCAGGATTCTTAAGAGGCATAATGTCCCCTCGATCTTTAGACCCCTCAACACCATTCGTAAATCCCTCAGATCTGTAAAGGATCCTATCAACCCTAAGGACATGAAAGGGGTTTATATTATTCCTTGTTCCTGCGGGACCCCCTATATTGGTGAGACTGGTCGCTCCATAAATCAAAGGATTAGCGAGCATGCAGTTGACCTCAAGCATAGGAGGACTAAGTCTTCTGCTTTAGCTGAGCATGCCGAAAGTACCAAGCATCATGTTTGCATAGAGGATGCGAGTGTTATCGCTAGGGTTTCACAGTTCCATCGCCGAAAATTTAGGGAATCCCTTGAGATTGAAAAGAGACTGAACAATCTCAATAGAGAAGATGGATGGAGGATAAGCAGTTGCTGGATCCCAGCCCTCTCTTCCTAAGTAATGGATTTTTTTTTTTTTGCTTTATTATATATTTTTTTCTCGTTATTTACTATTTATTTATTTTATTTTTATTTATTCTTTTTCCTAAGTAATGAATTTTTATTTATATTTTTCTTGTTATTCTTATTTGTTTATTTTATTTATTTATTATTTATTTTAATTTTATTTATACATTTTTAACTATTTTATTGTTATTATTATTATTATTCTTTTTGTTTAGGTATTTATTTTTATTATCAATTAATTAATAATTTATTATTTTTAGTACCCTTTTTTATAATTTTCTTTTAAAATTATATTATTATATTTATTCTAGTTAAGAAATTATTTAATTATTTATCTATTTATTTTATTTTATTCATTATTAATATTATTTATATTTTTATTTATATTTTTTATTCATTTTATTTTATTATATTATATTATTATTATTATAAATATATATATATATATATATAAAATTTAGCTTCGTTCAAATTGTTTATTTAATTTTAACTAACTTTTATCTTAACACATAGTATTTAAAATTTAATTAAAAAATATATCTAATTAATTAATAATAAAATTTAATAATAATATATAATAATAATAAATAATTATAAATAAAAATATTAAACTACATTTTGAACTAACCAATTAACACCATTAAGTTATTTTATTTTATGTTTACTTAATTAACTAATTTCCATTAAAAAATTAATAATTAATATATTAAAAATTTGACCCTGGTCCTATAGTCACAATTAGTCGTTGGTCAAATTAGCTGTTGGAGACTCTGCTCATACTATTTAACATGCTAAGCTGGATCTGTTTCTTCAACTTGTCCTGATGATGAACCACACTGGTTGGTTCGAAACACGTCGACAAATGAATTCGTATGTGATTTACGCTGAAGAATCTCTCATAAATTTGCTATGGATCACAGGAGCCTCAATTCTACAATTGAATCCCTACACGAAAAAGCAATTGCAACCAAGGTTCATCAATTTGAATGTGCACGCTTGTAGGTTTCAACGTTGAAGACTGATCTGGCGTTTCTTAAGAGATGTAGAGACTCCTCCGTCATCCCTTTTTTTGCTCATATTAGTCATCACCTTCACACTCCTCAGAACCATTAGGTTTTCCTGAGGGCTAGTTTGGCTTTGTTAAGGGTTGAAATCAGCAAAGTCAGAAAATCCCTGAATAAGCTCTCTCTTAATCTCATGGGTTTACATCTGATGCTTGCAAGCTTAATTCCCGCCCCAGTTTGGGCCAGAATAGATGTGTGTTCGTCCTTAAAATCCCTTTGGCTAGAGGAAATTCAAAAGGAGAAGTAGGCCTCGAAGTTTCAAAAGTTAGCACTGAAAGCTTCAGAGGATGTTTCCCATAGCCGAGTCTCTGCGATTCAGAAGTCTGCGTTGAAGGATTGGGTATCTGATCTCCAGTGCTCCAGCGTGAAGGAGGATGGCCAACAGTCCAATCTCTATGCAGATAAACCTTACCATCGTGGTGGTAACTCACAGGCTTCCACTTCCGGATGTCTAGTATGGGGTTATAATTCGCAGGTTTCTAGTCCTTTGGATTGTGCTTCCTTCTGCAATCTGGATAAGGACTTTTGTTTAGCAGATCTGAAGGCTCCCTTAGATATTCTCGAGGACATCGTTGTTTGTGGCTCTTCCTCAGGGCAGGGGGATGGTTCACTGTTACCCCCTTCAGGTTCTTCCCCCCAGGTTGTCTCTAATCCGGCTATTAAATCTGGTCTTGGGTCTTCCGAGCAGTGGATTGATGGCCTGGCTCAGGTCGTCTCTAATCATGTTAATGAATCTATTCATAGATAGCAGATTGATGGCTGGGCTTTGATGCTTAGATCTGCCCTTCGGCGGTCTAATCAGTGGATTGGGGACTTAGCTTAGCTCGTTAATAGAGCCAGCCCAAGTGGTCAACTGCATGAGGATCGTCTCCATTCAGATTTGAGGGTTCCGGTAGACGGCCTGAAGAACAGTGCGGTTTGCAGTCCAGGACGTGGTTGTAATGCGCAGGTTTCCTCTTCTGAATGTCCAAGATGGGGTTCGCAGGTTTCCAGTCTGCTGGAATGGTCATCCAAGCAGCTCGTCTCTAATCAGGCTGATTTTGTTCTTGATTAGCAGGTGGATGACTTGGCTCCGGTGGTTAAATCTTCCCCTTTGTTGTCTGATCGGCGGGTTCGTGACTTGACTCCGCCAGTTAATTTAGCCAGCCCTAGTGATAGCGCTATCCTCCCCTATTTATTTATCTATTTATTTATTTTATTATTTTATTATTATTATATTTTTATTTATATTTTTTATTCATTTTATTTTATTTTATATATATATATTATATATAAAGTTAGCTCATTCCAAATTGTTTATTAATTTTAACTAACTTTTTATCTTAACAACATAGTATTAAAAAATTTTAAATTTAAAAATATATAATAATAATTAATAATAATAACAATTAATTATAAATAAATTAAATAAATAAAACTACTTTTGTAACTAACCATTAACACCAATAAAGTTATTTTATTTGTGTTTACCTAATTTAACTAATTTCCATTAAAAAATTAATAATTAATATATTAAAAATTTGACCTTGGTCCTATAGTCAAAATTAGCCGTTGGAGACTCTGCTCAGACTATTTAACATGTTAAGTTGGATTTGTTTATTCATCTTGTCCTGGCGATGAACCACACTGGTTGGTTCAAAACGCGTCGACAAATGAATTCGTATGTGATTTGCGCTGAAGAATCTCTCATAAATTTGATATGGATCACAAAAGCCTCAATTCTACACATGCAGAAGTAATCCGCGACACAGGAACACACAGACCTTACCACAAACTTGCCCCAAGGAAAAATGTCGCGTAGTAAGGAATTGCCATGCACGCAAGAAGTAAAAAAAAACAAAGACCTTGGAAAAAGAATTTCTTGACAGTAATGAACCAATGCGCAATGTTGCTAGTGGCGCATTAGAGGCACTGATGACGAAGCAGACAACTGTGTTGGGGGAGCTCAGAGCGTAGTTGCAAGAATTATAGGTGTGACCCTCACGAGGGATGTTACCAAACCTCGCAGATGATATAACTGCAGCTGAGCAGGTAGTGAGTAGTCACACAATGAACACTTTAGTGTTGCTAGCAGGCACGGTCCGAGCTGAAGCTGAGGGGGACATGCGAAGTTGGGAGTTGAATTTGACCGCTCTGCCTTGCGAAACCCTCTACCACCTGCAGGATGGGCTAACTGCTGAGCTGCGTGCCAGGGAGGGCCGCGCCCTCCAAATCTTAACAGAGCATCAGGCAAATCTAGAGCAGGTCAGCTTACAGCGTTATGACTTGGTTGTCCACAACTAGGAAGTGGAAACAGGCCATGGCAGAGGTTTGTAGCAAGATACTAGAGTTGGTTGTCCCCACGAAACTTCCAATAATTGATAAGATCCATCACATGGTGGCAGTATTTTGTATGGCCAGGGAGGAGGCCGAGAGTGCTCAGTGGGAATTAAATTTGCAGATTGCGGAGCTACGGCTGTAGGCGCAACCACCCACACCCCTGGAAGTTAGCGTACAGTGACGCAGTGAAATTCAGGCAGGATTAAAAGTCATGAAGTGCGTGGTCCAAGATTGCTCAAGATTGCTGGATCAGTCCCTCATTACGCTCACATCCTTACAGGACGACCCAATGTTGCAGTAGGTAGAAGTTGAAGCACGAGAGTTACAGTAGGCGTATGAAAAAGTCTGGGGGACTGTGCAAACGGTCACTATAACATAACGACTAACCAAAATGAGGGAGGCCCAGGGCCTCAAGGCACAAGTTAACGACGCTCGGTAGAAGGAGGCAGTACTTAAAGAATGCATCCATCCTTGGCTGGATGAAGCCTTTGCAGTTTCACCAACATTGAGGGAAAGTTAGCACACATGCATGCAGCATTGAAAATCAAGCCAGCAACAGAATCTGATGAGGATGCCTCAGTGGCTTGTGTAGAATGGATAAAGTAGGTGGCGAAAGATTTTGCTGTGAGGGTAAGTGAAGCTCAGAATTTGTTGAATGACCTCTGCGCGAAGATTGCTGCACCAGCTGAGTGACTCGGGACAAGTCACATTTATTGTGTTGGGGGCTTGTTGGGTCGTGGAGGGCCCACATAACAGTTTCGAGGCTCAAAGCCCATAGTTGTGGGTGAAAGTATGGTAAAGACTCCACGAAGTGCATGGAGCGCGAATTGTAACGAGTCAAGTCAAAGGGTTTTTCACCCGAGAATATTGTAAAATAATAGGAAGTGAGTCGGCCTACCCATGGTTTGTAGACCATAGAAATGTATAAATAGAGAAAGTTTCTATGGCTAGAGGTTAGTTTTTGGAAAGTTTTGGTTTTGGATCTTGATGTTTATGGGTCTGAGAAGGCAATATTCTCTACGTCTGTAAGTCTGAATCAAGGGTGTTGGTATATAGATAGAGGCTCTACAATTGTGTGTGCAGAGGCCTAGTAGAGTCCACAGCTGTGTGCGCAGACCCCTGCAGCTGAGTGTGCAGGGAAGATCTGGTTGTATTGAAAAAAAGTTGAATAAAGATAAGTTGGTTCTGAAACACTGTGTTGATTCTGAAATATTGTGGATCTGGTTAATTTCTGGTTTATATATCTGTTTGGTCTGTGCACTTATACTTACGTTCTAAGTTTATGCAAATCTATAATATTTCTGGGTGTGTGCTCTGGTTATCTCTATTAAATGTTTGCTTGAAGACTGTAAGAAGTAGAGCTGATATGTAACAAACTCAGTAATAATAAGTATTAAGGATTTTCCTGGTTCTGGATCTACATGGAAGTGGAGTGGCGCAAGGTCACAGAATGGTGTGCGACCCCTCCAGACCACATCAAGACATCCTAAGGGTGCGGAAACCTGGTTCCAGCACCCTCCCCTGCTACCTCGGGTGAGACCTCAGTCCGCGCTTTGCAGACAACTGTTGAAAGGGCCAGTAGCTGCGAGATTTGTTTGGCTAATAATGCTTCCGAACCTGGGTCAGGCCCCAATAAGCCAACACTAGTCACTCCTCCAAGTCAAATGAATAGCCTCTAGGTACAATCTTAGCATAAGGGTGCAAATAGACATAAACCAACCATTTGGCAATGGGAGAGGATGAATTTATAGGCTGGGAAAGGGAGTTAGGACCTCTCCAAAGATAGGATTAGGCCCTCATCTCAAGGAGGTAGCTCATAGGGATAAGACCAAGAGGCCAAGTTGGGAGGATTCGACCTCACCTATGCCAAACAACCTCCAAATTGTCGCTCTAGAAGCTTCTAGATCACAAAGCTTCTCATCCTCTTTGGGAAAATTACCTCTTTAGGTTCATCATAGGTATGGAAGGGAACATAGCGATGCCATCGCTGGTCAAGTACAGTGCAATAGGAAACCATCATTGTTTTAAGTCTTATAAGAGTGATAATTCTCATTTTAGGGTTTTAAGAGTTATTTATTTAGCGAAATCTCAAGGCATTTTTCAATCAAAGTCTTAGGATGGATATGAGTTGTATACATAAATGATTACACTACATAATGGTCATGTTTCGGGCACTTCAAGGTATGTCACAGGGAAGTGTAGGAGGTGTGACAAAATATTGTGTAACAGATAACCCCTAAAGCATGAAGGTAGAATGAGGAGTGATGAATGAGATACTTTACTATTTTTTTGCAAGGATGAGGAAACACGCTGCCAGGAGACCTACAAATCAAGGATGCATATACATATACATATCTGATATCAAGACATGAATCTGCGGCATGGGTGCAATCATCCAAATGATGAAGACTATATGAAAAGATCCATGGTATGGGCACAACCATCCAGATAAAAAGGATCATCATAAATATAAAGTCCCACTGTATGGTCACAACCATTCGTATAGTAGAAACATGTGTACAAGTATGAACAACATATAACTCCATGCAACCTGAGTCATATTAGACAATACCCAAGGTCTTATGCTCGATCTTGGCCCAATCAAAGTATGTATTCCAACATGTGAATGAATGTGTTGAAGTTGAACATTCTAGAAAACCACTTGATTATCAACTAATGATGTGGACCGTTAATAGTTACGAGAGAAACCACCAATAATGACAATGGATCTCAAGGTACAATAATACAATCTGTGAATGTGATAATGAAGCTAGAGTCGAACACTCGTGGAATCACCCAATCAAAACCCAATGATGAAGACATGTCGTCGAATGCGAAGAACTTGCCATTAAGGCATGCAAGCTCTAAGGTACTAAAAGGGAGTTTCCAAGTCATCTTCCTAGATAATGAGCTGAAGTCAATAGGAAGTGACATGTCAAAGGAGGGAAATGATGAATTCCCCCATCATTGACATGAAAGAAGGAATAAACTGGAATAATTTTCAAGACTATAACAATGACTCAAACAATGTATAGGTAAATAATTGCATATTAGACTTCTCTTGAACACTCGTGACACAACTCTGGAGTGTGGAAAAATCTAACTCGACATAGGACTAAAGGTCATGATGAAAAAAAGGAATAGTCAAATGAGAGGCAAAAGTGGATCACCCAAACCCGGGAGGACAAGTGACTAAGTGAGGATATCCCAAACCCGACATAAGAGCAGAAGAGTGTCATGTTCAAGAGCAACATGTTGTCTATACCAAGGATGTTTCATCTTCATTATTCCCCACTATTTCTAGTGGGTACTCCAATTATTTTTATCGCAAGCTTGAGGGGGATTGTAAGTTCATGCTTGTCATGTAAGTTCATTGTTCGAGTGCATCCATCCTGGTAAGTTTTACGAGCCCTAGAAAGGAGAAGATCGATCTCATCATGGTTACGAGTACTTCATCGTAAAATTTTAATGAGTCTGACATAATAATAACTCGGTATATTTTTCATATTTAGAGAGTTTGAAAAAGGGATGAAAAAGAAAACTCCATCATGACCCTTTTAGTAATTTGTCCCTCAAATCCGAAAAGGTAGAAAACAATATCCGAGAGAACCTCTTGACCATGTCGATCAAGGTGTACCCTTTTCATAAGTATTCAATCTCAGCCCAAAAAGGGGTAAACATATACTGAAGTGACTTCGATATATTTACTTAACGAGTTCAAAATGACAAGTACTCAACAATCTTTTCAATTTTTGAGAGTCAGAAAAGAGCTCAAATATGACTCGAGGGGGGGTTCCTTTTTCAATTTTTTTAATGAGTCCGAAAAAGAGATAAAACAAAACTCGTAAGAATCAATCAATAATGATCATTGTTCACCTAAAGGTACCTATAACTGCACAAAGAAACGCATCCATCACTAATATCGAGAAATAATAATAAAATATTATTAAAATATTGACAAAAATGACTTGCAAAACTTATAAATAACCAAAAGTAAATTTATTTTTTACCATTTTACCATAGTAAGCTCTGAAAGTGCATTTGTGCCCTAATTTTCTTGATATTCAAGTAGTTTTTACGGGAAATCCAAAGTGCCTTTTCATGAATCATCTGCAACGGGTAAGAGGCCCATCCCTACTCTTGCATTTTATCACCTTTTTATGTGTTTTTAATGGTAATTTATGTGCTATAAAGGAGTATTTTCAATTTTTAGGGCATCAGTGATCATTTGGGGTATGGTCATCAGACCCGTGATGATCACACTTAAGCCAAAAGGCCCGTGCAATGATATCGCATTGTTTGTAAAACAGGCATGATGGCACAGAGACAGAGTTTTTGGAAGAAAACCCCTTCTTTTCAAGCAAAAAAATTTGATTTAATCAATGAAAAAACATTAATTGGTGTTAAATGATGTTTTACATGAGATCATGGTTTTGGAATGGAAAGAAAGAGGCCATGAGGCCAAATACCACTAAGCAGCTCAGGATCTTGAATGCATTAATGCCTTAAGGAACTTTGGGTTGCTAAAGTTCTTCAGGGCCACAGGATTAAGGGCCTAGATGGAATTGTTGCTCTACTTGACTAGTCTTTGGGATGTACATCGAGAGATATTCATCATAAAATGTCAGGAACTAGACCTTGAGGAGGCAGATATTTACTTCATCATGGGATTGTCCTGAAGAGGAGAAGTGATCCAACTCTTTCGATCTCACCCCAGGTGTGAAAGTACGAGAACTATAGTCCAGAGGCATTGTCCAGGTGTAGAAATGACCAATGAGGGAAGGTGAAGATAGCAACAATCACCAACAACCTTCTCTTGAGAACAATTTTGTTCACTATCGAGCATGTATCTGGCATGCAAGCCTTGCATGAGGCTTTGAAATCCTAGTTCCAATATGCTATTGCATGTTTGACCCCCACCATATTTAACTGGTGTGGAGGGCTTCTAACAAATATGAAAAGAAAATTGACCAAGGGGAAGCATGGACACTTGAAGCAATTCGGGTTCAGTTCGATACTAGTGACCTTCTTTTTAGAGCAATTGCCATTATTCTGGTATCAATGGGCAGAGGTACCAAATATTGCCCCTCGAGATCCGAGACTAGTGAGATGGAGTCAACTCATGCCTCGAGGAGGAACGGGTCAGCATATGCATTACCCACCACAATTTTTCACTTAGCTATAATGCCAACTATTCATGGTAGATGAATATGCTTATGCTGGCATGAATTTTAGGTGGGATCCAGATCTACCTCTTCCACCAGGAGTACAATGAACTAATGCAGGTAAAAACTTGTTTTTTCAAAATTTTCAAGTTTTATGATTTTTTGTAAAAGTGTAAACTGAGACTCAACTTGCAATAAATGTGAAAATGTGGGACTAGAGATACCACCTACCATGTCGCCAATAGCACGACGATCTACTCATCAGATAGTGAGCACAAACTATGAAGAAGGGGTAGACCCCTTAGTTGAGATGGAGCACAACCTGGAGGAGATAACTCGAGGAATCCCAGAGTATGCCACTATTGATGAGGTTCCACTGCGTTGGTAGAGACACACAGTGGGAGTATCTGCAAGACTACGTTGTCTATTAGGATGATTGATTAGAGTGGTCTCATGCTATTATGAGAATTGTGTAGGTTGATATCCTTTCTAGATCTTTTACACATTTTGTAGGCTTTGAAAGCCAAGTGTCCCAGAACACTCTATTTTTTTTATATCTTGATGTAAACACTCTAACAGATGCAATATATGTGTGTGTGTGTGTGTGTGTGTGTGTGTGTGTGTGTCCATAATATGATCAGTTTTATAAATGATGCAAATGCCTATCAAGAACAAAATTTTCTAATGCATCTATTAATGTATTTAAATTACGTGGAAGATGTTGATATGTGATGAAATCAAAATTTCTTTCTAGTAATCTAAAACATAGATAAATACGCAATATTTATGGATTTCTCACTGAGTAATGGTTTTTTAATTATAACAAAATGAGATGTGTATCCAAATTGACAATTAAATCCCTAATGCCAAGAGAGATTGCTTCTGACAAGAGTTCAATGACTACACTATATTCAGCAATATTGTTAGTTGTTCGACCAAGTCATATATGTTGTAAGTTAATTAGCTCGCCATCAGGGTCATAGAGTACCCATGTTGCAGAAGACAGGTTCTGTGTGCTACGACAAGCACCATCAGCAAAACCAACGTAATAACTTGACGACATCTGCAAACTGATTGGAACACAGGATAAGTAGAAAAACACATGTCTGCAAAGTAAACAAACACACCAAAAATCAAAACACACACTAATGTACAAAATCCATTACATGTATTTCATGCATAATACTTCTTCAGATACAACCCATTGCTAGGCTGTGACAATGCATTTCCCTCATAATCACATAGCTTGTAGGCACCTTTTTGTAAGACACGCATAACGATGTAGGGCCCATGCCACATGGGTTCGAACTTTCCTACTCCCAATTTATCATTGGCTTGATCATAAAGAAGGACCAAGTCACCTTCAACAAAAGTGCGGGGAGAAACTGTTTAGTCAAAGTGAGATTTGACACGTTTCTTTTGAGCTTCGATGACCATCTACTGGGTGTAAGGACGTCGGTGGGGCATACTGTTGTGGTTGAAAATGTGGCATTCAGGGCATTTTTGAACAACTAGAATAAAATCTTTGAAGATAGAAGGCTAGAAATAACCAGCGCAAAGAATTTTTTGAGCGGTGGCATAGCCTGACATATGACCACCACAGGCACCAAAGTGGCAATCATTCAAGACCTGTTCAGCCTCTTCTAGGGTGAGAGACATGTGAAGAACAGAGTCCACATCAACCCAATACAATGTATCACCAAGGATCCGGTAGGGTTGGGACTGATGCTAGATACAATGCCGGTTGGATAGAGACAACTTAGATATGAAGGTTTGGGTTTGAAGATAAATGATAATATCTCCATACCACGGGTCGAGAGTGCTAATTAGATACAGAGTTTCATCGGGAATTTTCTCAGTGAAATCAATAGATGTGCTTGCAGATGGAAGGACACATATTAACTCAGCAAAAATGAGTGATTGCTTTGATTTGGCAATAGTAAACTCCAAATCAAACTCCTGTAGGATAACGATCCATTTGGAGTATTTCCCCCCCAGTAACTGATGAGTCAGTATATAGGTCATTAAGTTGTAATCGGAAATCATTGTGGTATTTCATAAAAGAATATGGTGTCAAAATCTTTGGACAACATGGACTGCTGCCAAGGCATGCTTCTCGACATGGGCATATTTAGGCTCAGTATCGAGAATATTTCGTCTTAAATAATAAACTACGTGCTCATTGCCATCGTCATCATCCTCAACTAACACCATAGCAATAGTAGTATCAGTTGCTGCCAAGTACAGGAAATAATAGCGTCAATGATCAGGGGGATACAGTAAAGGAGTACTAATAAGTGTGTCTGTCAAAGGGTCGAAGGATTTTTGGGCAACTTCATCGCAAATGAAAGGCTTCCCCTTCTTAAGTAAGCAAGTAAAACCCTTGGTGGGTTCAGCATAATTAGGAACAAATCAATGGAGAAAGTTAGCCTTTCCTTGGAGGCTTTGCAATTTAAGCAATGAGGTAGAGGGGGTAAGTCGACAATGGCCTCAAATTTTAAAGGATCGATCTAAATACCTTTTCAGGACACCACAAAACCCAAGAGCCAACTAGATTCAATGCAAAAAATGCACTTGTGCAGACTGAGATGGATGTTATAATGTCGAAATCATAGAAAGATGGATCTTAAGTGATATGTATGGTCACGACGCTTAGAAAAATGGGTTGGTAATTCATCAAGGTAAGGCTAAACAATGTGTCAAATATCGTAAAACGCATAAGACATTTCTCTTTAGAAGGAAGAGCCAACATTTTTTAAACTGAAAGGAAGATTGTTATAAGAAAAAGTGCCCAAGGGACAGATAAAGTCCATTTTATGTTGATTAGTGGGTGAAATGTTGATCTAGATATAACTATAAAAACCATACATGAACGAGAAAACCTCACTCTCGGCACACTCATCAATTATCTCATCGATAAATGGAGTGGGATAATTGTCTTTTGGATATTCGTGATTGATATCGCAACAATCAACACAAACATGGATCATGCCCTGCTTTTTAGCAGCAAGGACAATGTTGGACACCCAATCTATCAATGGGATGGGATAAATAAAACTTGCTTTTAAAATATTCTCCACTTCTTCTTTAATAGCAACCTTTCGAGGATGCATAGGGAGAAGTCATTGATGAACAGGCTTGGCACCAAGATAAGTCAATATTTCATGCACCACTATTGCTACATCAATACCAGGCATTTCCTCGTACAACTATGCGAAGACGTATCGAAATTATTTAAAAAGTTGAATGTAAACCCTTATCTCATATGGAGAATAGGAAACCCCAATATGAATGTTCTCAACAATTCCAAGTTTAATGGAAATGTTAAGAGGAATAGTAGTAGTGATGTTTTCCATATTACCTTCCGATAGGACTTCATGCACTAGGACAGGTGTTTGAAGTGGAGGCATGGGGAAATGAGAAACAAACACTTCAAGACATGAAGGCAACTCACCGAGGCTGGGAAGAAATGAAGAACGATGATGGATACCATTCCAAGGAGTTTCGTCTAGAGACATGAACTCAACGATACACTCGTCGGTGGAGAATGTCTTGTTCAAAGGATCCAGAGAATCCCAAGAACCAAGCCAAGGAGATGGCACATAAGTGCTGAGGTTCATACAAAAAATAGTATGACTTTCTGAAGCGGCCATCAAAGCTAAGACAATTTCCTAATAATTTTTCTCCAATGGACTCAAAGGCATAAAATCGCCAAATGAAGAAATTTGATCTGGGGTAAGAATAATCCAAGGATCCATAGAAACCAAGAACATATTGATTGAATTAACATTCATATGTGGGAGAGTAAAAGTACCCATTAAAGAAGAGTCTTTGAAGAGACCTGCCCCCACAATCTCATAAGGAATCTCAGTATCTCCCACATAAGGGATGTTGTCAGTCAATGAACCAGAAGAGAAGAAAGAAAGTTGGTTGTCGGTGAAAATTTTTCTTTCGTGAGGAAAACAAAGCACCCAGAACAAAGAAGAAACCACACAAAACATAGCGTGGGTCCATCTTCGCCCGAGAAGAAGGTTTTAGCTAAGATTTTCATCTACAACTTCCACTTCTAATTCAACAGTCTTTCCTTCCAATGTAATCGACAAGTTCGTGAGAATATTGTATGGACGTGAGCCTCTGCGATCAAAGGCCTCCAAGGTGTTCGGGGACTGGTTAAGAGAAGGAGAGTCAATGGCCTTCCAACATGAAGCAAACATGATGCAGTTGGAAGCATCTTCATCAATAATAGTCTGATGGATAGTCTTTCCTCTAATAAGAACCTGTATTAGAAAAGCAATCTGATGAGGAAGATAAGGAAAGTGGTTTTCAAGATCAAAGGTAATCAAACTCAAATCGACATGATTAATAGCACCTATAGCATACAACAATGATTTTCGATACATTGGACAGGTTTGAAGAACCTCCAGGGCATACATTTCCAAAGGTGCTTGAGCTAAATCCTCAAAAATATTGTAGTGTTATGCAATTCTAGCATTCGGATTATAAGATGATTTCTGAAGTACACCCTTGGGAGATGATTGGATTACGAACTCACTATTAGGGCGCTCAATATGGAGCAGACCAAAACTATACAGAGTAGATGTAGAAGGTATATCAGTGACTTCTTTCTCCATCGTTTACTGATGCATCGTTTGATAGTCCTTTGTTCGAGTAGCAATTGAAATATGTGATGAAACTTGCATCATGAAAACTTGGGAACCAGAGGAGGAAAAGGATTGAGGTTGGTGTACCAACTGCATCTACTAAGATGGAAAAGGTTCTTTCAAAATAGTCAGAGTCCCTTTCAACAAGCAGTTAACTTCAGAATGTCTGGGACAATCCTTGGTGTAATGATCTTCTTCACAGATGAGGCAAGGATATTTGGGCTTCCTCTTAGAAGCATCATCAACAGATGATTTGGCTGGATATTATTTTGGCGCATCGATTTTGGCTTTACCTTTGCCCTTTTTCTTAGCTTTATAGGCCTTATCTACTACGGTAGACTGAACAACATGTACCTCAGAGGTTTTACCAGGACTTGATGAATTTTTTGAAGGATTATTGGAACCAGTGTTTGAAACAGATTTCTGCTTCAAGGAATATTTTGTGGAAGTTTCAGACATGAAACCAATTACACCATCAACAGGTGGTACATTAGGAGACTTCTACGTTTTCAGATCCGAAGATGGTCTCAGAGCATCAGGAAACATCTCATACCCGTGCTAGATTGCGAATAGACTAAGTCTAGATTCCAAGCATAGGCAATAGCTTGCTCTTCAGTAACACATCCACCCATAGCTATATCCTTACCAATCTTGTTAATGAACAATTTCATGGACCATTCAGTCAACAACTCATCAGCAATCTCGAATTTGATGAGGTGACGCCGACCTCTCCATTCATGGATATGATCGGAAATGTGGGTCGTGGTATCTTGATTAAGGGATGTGAGCAAATTAGTTTTAGTTTCATACCAAACCAACAATGGAAGTAGGTGATGAAGGCCATAGTTATAGAGCTAAAGTCAGCATAGGTAGCTCAAGGCAACTCAATATAAAATTTTATGGTAACACCTATTAAGGTTCTCTGAAAGAGGCGAAGATGGATAGAATCGTCAACATATGAATTTTAAGAGCACCGTAAGTGATATGTCATCGCATGGGCTTGCAGGTCCTATTTAGACTTTCCTTTGAATTTGGGGCAATCGCATGGAATTTTAGTTGGAACCTGAGGCCAGTATGGTGAATGAAAAATAGGATCATTTATGAGTCGTGAGACATCGGGAAGCTCCAACGTAGCCAATAAAGGCAATTGCGTGTTGAATGACATATAGGGTCTTTGAGGAGACCCAAACTATGGGTTCCAACCTTGCTGGTAAGGATTTTTCCCCATAGTGGAGGATTTTTTCCATACGAGATTTGATTTTCCCCCACTGAGGGTTACCCTAACCATAAGTTGGATTTTGTTCAGGGTAGGTTTGATATTAACTTACCATAGGCCATTGATAAGCATTATATGTGGTATATGGGTTGTAAGGTTATTGAACCTGTTGACCCTGAACCTGAAGAGATTGACCCTGTTGTTATAGGGGTTGACCTTGGGCTTGCAAGGGTTGACCTTGTTGATATGCATATAAAGCTTGTTACTGCAAATGTTGACCTTGTTGCTGCAAAGCCTGACTTTGTTGTTTTAAATGTTGACCTTGTTGTTGCAAAGGTTAGCCTTGTGAGTACAAAGGTTAAGTAGACTACTGAACAAACTGAGTTTGCTACTGCAAAGGCTGCTGAGACGGCGGCAAACGTTTCCCCTTCTGCTGTAACAATTGCCCTTGTTGTTGCAATATTTTCCCTTGGTTCTGCAAAGGTTGTCCTTATTGTTGCAAAGGTTGTTGGACAATTCCTTGGTATATACCCTGTGGGTATTGGTAATTTCCGAATTTAATCTGACCATATCCACTAGGAATAGAGGATTGACCAAGTTGGACATAAGCTCCCACTTGAGGAATGTAAGATGGGTTAACCAAGGCTTACAAACCATATGGGACATAAGCCTGTTGGAGTGGAATCTGAGCCATAAAAGGATGTTGATATTGGATGTTACCTAACCCAGATGGACCAACAGGGTTAGGAATACCACCATAATAAGGTTTATTAACTCCAACCATGTGAGTTTGTAATCCACTCACATTGGTTTCACCTGACATAAGAGGAGTATTTTGATCTTGCCCTATAGGTGGTGGCACATTCTATCCACTTGATATAGGGGTAGAAAAACTATTTGAAACCTGACCTAAAACAATCCGTTGCAGTGGAAGGGTCAGTTGAAATGATGAGACAGGCTACGATGGAATCGTAGGTTGAAGAGGAACTAATGTGACAATAGTTTGTACAGAAGTTTGAGAGGTCACATTTGGAATGAATGGACTAGATGTAGGCATATCATTTGAAGACCAAATGGTATTTTGATACAATGATGAAGTGCCAGGAGTACCCTAAACTAACTGAGCTAAGGTTGTATAACCATGTGGCAACATGGGTCCACTAGTTTTAGAAAGGGTGGGGGATGGGTCTCTTCCTATAAAAGGAAAGCCTTCTGGAGGAAATTCAAACCCTTGTTCATCATCAATATTAGGAGTATGGGTAGCGGAAACTTCTGAATGAATTGGAGAAGAGGTTGGGATTTCACCTTCTGACTCCATAGATGGAAACAATTGGTGACAAGGAACCCGATATGTGCGAGCAGAAAACTCCAAAGGAATACTAGGCCGATCGTAAGCACTGTAAGGACGTTAAGGAGATATCACAACAAAATCAAATAATGGGTTCGACAGATAAATAACAAACCTCTATGGACTCTCAGGGGTCTGAATAGGATTGTCTGGGGTCTCAGGATCAGATTCTTGAGGGGACTAGGAATCCGATGGAGGTGGACGAGAAGACAGGGGTTGGATATTTGGAATAATCCCAAGTTCAAAACCTTGATCTTCAAGTGACTGAGGAAGCTTCGGATGAACTCCTTGGGGGGGGCCCTTCAGTATCATATGATGAAGGAGAACTATGAGATGAATTCAATGGTTCAGCCATGATGACTTCCTCTCAAGAGAAGAAAAGGAAAGGATATTCGTTAAGGGCTTTATTAACATTCTTGAAATTAACAAGGAATTACTCAATATTGGTTCAAGAAGCAGCTACTTGGGTTCAACATGTTTATCATGGGAAGTTATTTTTAGAAACAAAAACTTTTCCTTTTCATCTTTTAAGAGTCGAGAAAAGGGAAAAAAGGTGACTCTAGTAGCTTTGGATGGTTTAGCGAGCTTGAAATGACAAGTGCTCGATGATCTTTTCAAATTTAAAGAGTCAGAAAAGATTGAAATGACCACTCAGGTAACTCTAGGCAAAAGGAGTACCAAGTAACCATGAACTGCAATATACACCTTAGCAAATAAATTTACCAAGGACTTGACATATGTGCAGGGAATCTCCAGAAATGTGTGTTCAGTGTATCATGTTTATAGGGCGGCAGGCTCAACTTCCTATGGATAAAGTATTGCAACCTATGAAGTTCTCCCTTTATATACTTGATGGTACGGGGAGCACAAGTCTGTGCTAGCGCTATCTAATGCAAAAGTGAATAACGATTGCTAAGTTTTATAGACACCAGAACACGTCCCTAGCATAGACCACTAAGTATGAACGTTAATGTTTCAAATGCTCCTTAGATTAATTGATAGATTTTAAAGTTGACCTTGGAATTATGTTTTGAGTTCATGGCCTTAATGAAATATTTTCATTCAATGAAAGCTATCTATGTAGGGAAGAAAATTACCCAAATCATGCATCAAACCAATGCAAAAGTGCATCAATGACAATTTTCAAATGCTAAATGAAAAACATGAAATCTAATCTTTTATATTATAAGCAAATGAAATGCCAAAATAAAAACCTTAAAGCAAACTACTTTAATATATAATGATGATTTTTTCCTTTTCACTTTAGCGCAATCAATGTAATCTAGTTCAAAAAAGTAAAAGAGAATGCAAGCAAGCCAACAAACATGAAAATCTCTTTCACATTAATGATTTGAATGCAACACAAAATGCTTCAAAAACTATTGAAAAGATAAACACTTTCACTTTTGCTTTTCGAAACACATACTCAAAGAAAACACTTCCTTTCGATTCAAATGAGATAAACAATTTATAATTTATTGTTTTTCAAATGGAACTTAAGTGACTTTCACAGTATCTACTCAATCTGACACTAATGAAAACAAATTAAGACACAAGAACCAAAAGTGATTTGCAAAGGACGCCCAAACACACAAAAGACTCTTTAACACAGGTAATTGATCTCCGATGAGAAGACTAGCAAGTGGATGAAGGATGACCTAGAAGACCAAGAAACCCTAAAAGGCTTAATCAAACTTCAAACACACTTAAACCAAGTTAAGAGGTGATTGTAAAAAGACAAGAAAAGAGTCAACTAAAAACACACTGGTAAATCACTGGGAGAAGGTAAAAAGAACTGAAGATCAGAAGACAAACCCTAAATTTATTTAACCTCTGCTATTATAGCACATGTTAAGAGAAAAGAAACTCACTATTGTAATTAAAAAAAAAAAAATATGTGATATCATCGCGACTGTCAGGGAAAAAAACACAATGGGCAAGAAAAACAAAGAAAGAGCACAAAACTTCAAGAACATCTCAAATTAACAACCTTCAAGCATTGACCGAAAATTGAGACTAGCTACAGACAAGCAATGAAGTCTGGGAATGGATGGTTGATCAAACTTGTCAAAAGAAAAGGTGAATAATTGGATGGAAAGGATCATATGCTCCCCAGTGGAGTCACCATTTTTTTGACAAGGTTAATCCTATCTGCAGACAAAGACAATCCTCTAGCTCAATGAGTGGGTCTAGCAACTGAAGTGACAATCAACTAGACATCTTCCTAGGTTACAATTGAAAAGAAGAATGAAGGAGATGGCCTACCTTTTTCTGATGCTATTCTGATTTCCTTTGTTGAGGACCCTGAACCGCTTGTGTCACGGGCTTGTTCCTACTTCTCTTAGTGTTTATGCACCTGCACAAGTGATCAAGACACAACAAGGCATGCCAAAATAAATATAAAATCCAATAGCGACCTACTTAACTGATCCAGGAATGTCAAGCTAAATGATACATGAACATACACATTTTGGAAATATGAACCAACAGTTGTGTGTTGTTAGAAAGTAAAGGGAAACTTACAACCAAAGCCTTGATGTTGATAGGCTCTCCTTGAGTGGTAATCCAAGTCCAAGCCAAGAAATATCCAAGCACTCCTTCTCCAAGTAAAATGAATAGCCTCTAGGCACAATCTTAGCATAAGGGTGAAAATAGACATAAACAACCATTTGGGAATGGGAGAGGATGAATTTATAGGCTGGGAAAGGGAGTTAGGACCTCTCCAAAGATAAGATTAGGCCCTCATGTCAAGGAGGTAGCTCATAGGGATAAGACCAGGAGGCCAAGTTTGGAGGATTCGACCTCATCTATGCCAAACGACATCCAGCTCGTCTCTTTGGAAGCTTCTAGATCACAAAGCTTCTCATCCTTTTTGGGATCGTCACAAGTATGTAAAGGAACAGAGCGATGCCATCGTTGGTCAAGTACATTGCAACAAGTGACCATCATTGTTTTAAGTCTTATAAGAGTGATGATTCTCATTTTTGTGGTTTAAGAGCTATTTCTTCAGGGAAATCTCAAGGCATTTTCCAATCAAAGTTTTAGGATGGATCTAAGTTGTATACATGAATGAGTAAACTACATAATGGTCATGTTTCAGGCACTCCAGGGTATGTCACAGGGAAGTGCAGGAGGTGTGACAAAATATTGTGTAACAAGTAGTTAAGAACGAATTCTTGTGCAATATCGTATTTAATGAGCCTCTTCCTTCTCCTCCATTCCTGGATATGATCATAAATGTGGTTTGCCTAGTCTTGGTGGAAAGTAGCTAAGAGCTCAGTTCTAGCATCATAATGAAGGAACAACTGAAAATGGTTTAAAAGCATGGTAGCCAAATCACCAAACAAAGTGAAGGTGCCCCCTGGGAGTTCAATGTACCATTTTGTTGAAAAATGTGCAACAAGAAATGTTAAATTTAGAATGTGCTAAAAATAGCATGTCTAAAAATAGCAGTTTTCCCAGTGAGGTCATTGGCCACATTGGGTGAAAGGTGAAACTGCTAAAATAGAAAGTTCTAAAAATAACAATTCTGGTCCCTTCCTATTTATAGCAGTCCCTAGTCTACCTATAGGAAGTAAAATTAATTTTGGTCTTAACAACAGTTGGAAATATTAATTAATTCAGTTGAGTTAACTAGTTAAGGAAATTTGAATTTGAAGTCTTTGTGAGCATGCACATGAGTTGTCCCACTGATTGAGGAATTTATCCTTAATTTCCTCCACTGATTGAGGGAATAAGTATGAGTTTTATAATGAGAGAATCAGTTGACTTAGTTCTAACTAGTCAAGTCCAGTTAGATTATTTTAACAAGTTGTTAAAATAATAAAATATAGTTTGTTAATGCTTGCATGCATGTGACAACTATTATTTTAGATAGCTGAGAATTCACTCATGGATAACTGTTGCATGTCAGTTCTGTCAGAGACCCAGTTGAGATCAGATGTGGGA
>APFE030484352.1:0-25525 GCA_000404065.3 Pinus taeda
CTTCTCCTCCTCCTCCTCTTCCTCTGTCTCCACCACTTCCTCCACCACCTCTTCCACCTTCACTTCCTCCTCCTCCTCGTCCACCACCACCTCCTCTACATCCACTTCCACCTCCTGATCCATAGTCTTCACTTCCTCATCCTACTCCTCCTCCGCCTCCGAGTACACCACAACCACCTCATGCTGCTCCTCCTCCTTGTCCACCACCACTTGCTCCTCCACCTCGTCTTCGTCTGCCTCTTCCTTTGCCTCCTCCACCTCCTCTGAAAACTTAAAAAAAAACAAAAAAGGTTAAAATTTCATATCATTTCATTCTCTCTATTTAGAATACTTAGTGAGTCATTATTTCCTCCTCCTCTTCCTAAGAAAACTAAAAATAAACAAATTAATATTGCATATCATTTCATTCTCTTCATTTATAATACTTATTTGTTCATTCTTTACCATGATAATTCAGATATCAATATATACATGATAATGTAACAAATAATATGTAAGAAAAATTACAATATAAATAAGTAATTATCAAAACAACAATTTAATTAATAAAAATTTGTAAGATTTATATAAATAATATGGAACGCGGTTGAAAGAGATCGCAAGGAAGTCAATGTTTATTCTTAATGGCCAAGACTATTTAAAATCAATAAACTAATTATATAAAATCTTTAAAAATATAAAATAAAGAACAATCACCGTGATCATAAACATAGATTCTGGAAACCCCTAAATATAAGTATACCACAAACACAACAATACTTCAGAAAATGTCCGCAATATTATAATCTCGCACATCTACTTTGAAATGGAACTACAATAATGTTCCTCGTCGTTGGCCCAAATCAGGTTAGGGTGGCAGAAACACAAGGTTACAAAAACAGCAGTACGTCCGTATGTATTGGTTCACTAAGAATAGTTGCAGAAAAAGAATTATAAACAAGTATTCAAATTATCCATAAGTGCAGAAAAAAAGGCTGGAAGAAGAGGCAGGGTTTGGAATGTTCCGTAAACAAGAAGCTCATTTTTAATGTTTAAAGTTCATAGGCCCTTGAATGCAATAAAAATTAATGGGATAGTGCATCGGCGTCTTTCCGAATAGATTCCGAAAGGGATGGCTCAGGAAGGAAACCTCACAATTATAGATTAAACAAATGGGCCAAAATGTGATTTGAAAAAGGATGAATAGATCCATTATTTGTTTGGTTAGGTAGTACAGATTGTGTGGCAAGGATGGATTGCTTTTAATTGGCTGGGGTTCATAGGTCCTTGAATGCAAGAAAAATTCAAACCGGATAACTTGACAATGACGGATAACTAATTGTAGCTATTCAGCTCTGTGTTTATATCTCAGAAGCAAATTTAGTTGGCTAGGGTTCATAGTTCGTTGAAGGATGGGTTGTGTCTTATACAGAGTCGGCGCTAAGTTATTTGTAAAAATTGAAACTATATATTTTCCAAAACAAACAGTAATGGGATAGTGCATCGGCGTCTTTCCGAATAGATTCATAGACAGTCAACTGGAAAGGGATGACACGGGAAGGAAATCTCACACTAAAATTCAACAAATGGGCTCAAATGTCATTTGAAAAAGGATGAATGTCAGACCCATTATTGTGGTTAGGTAGTACAGATTTTGTGGCATTGATGGATTGCTTTCAATTTGCCTACCCTTCAGATTTGGCTGATATTAGATTTCGCTGAACTTGATCCCCTGGTAAGAAATAGAAATAGATATAGAAATAGAAATAAAAACGATGGAACAATCTCTTAGTCCGTAGAGGATATGTTTTCTATACAGTCAAATCGCGAAAATCTGGGTTGCACAGCTGGAGGAAGGATTTGATCTCCTGCGAGCTTCACTGGAAACTAGACGATTTAAATGAAGATGGAAGTTTATCTCCTCCGAAGATGAGATGAGATGAGGTCCAAACATTGCCACTGTTTTACATGGTGGGCCACCATACAGCTAGTGCAGTTTCCTTGAAATCTATCGAAAATGGCAATGAAGGATAGTCTTCAGGTTGGTTGAAATTCGTCTCAAGAACTCAATGGATTTTACCCTAATATGGAAAAATGAGTTTATACTTCTGGAAGCCGAACCTAAGGGAAAACCTCAAAATTTTGCAGGTCATTTTTCTTGCAACCAACCAACACAAATTTGAAAGCCAAGATAGAAATGAAACCTAGATCGAACATGATAAACTAATTATCAAAATCAACTAAACTAAGGCGAAGGAGGTTAAAGTAGTTAAAGAAAATGAAATAGTGAGTTTATGAGAACAACAAATTACATTAACACAGAGGAAGGAAATAAACAGAGTACCTGAAACCAATTTGGAATAGTCAAAGAAAATAGCACAAGGTGAAGGACGGTTTGCGTAGCAGCAGCAACAAGAGAGCATTGTAATATAACAACTCTCCCCTTAGCGGTTGGTGGTTCCTGTGCATCAAATCATAAATGAATTTACTTCGATATATATATACAAAGGGACAGAGCGTATAACCGAATCAAGAAATAGCAGAGAATCAAGAAATAGCAGAGGATCAAGAAAAGTTCCCGACCAAATCCACTGTGCTCATCGACAGAAAGAGAATTCATCGAAATTGCATCCAACAGAGATCCATTGTCATCCTCTTCTGTCAACATACAAATTTTATACATTAACCTAAAAGACACAAGAACCAGACACCCAAATGGAGGCTCTTCCCAGAAAACATATCACAAACTAAATTTATTTGTACCTCTTCCGCTTTCTTTTCTTTTTACAGATAAGCGGATATACATAACTGTTTTCTTTACTTTTTACAGATCAGCGGATATTTCGGCTTTCTTTGGCTTTTTACTGATCGGATATTTCGGCTTTCTTTATTTGGCTTTCGACATATCAACGGATATACTTTAGACAATACCGCTTTCACTCCGGCTTCTCAGGGGTTTCCGACAAACTCATGCATCATAGTTATTTCTATTTTAGGGAGGTCTCCCACTCCCACTTTTGCGATGGAATTTTTTTTCAGCCTAACTCGTTTTTATTGTAAATTAAATAATTAACTCTAGGTCAAAAAAATTAACTAACGGTAAATTTCCTTGAGTTTTTTGTTTTTTAATTATTATTATTAATATGGCTTTGTAAAGTAAGAATTTATAAATTAAAATATATTTTTAAAATAATAATTTGTAAATTAAAACATATTTAAAAAAAGTTATGGAAAAGTTAAAACAAAAAATCATATAGGGTAATTTTGTTTGCATTTCATACACAGCTCCAAAAAAAGTTAAGTGATAAGGTTTACATAATTTTATCCTAACATTTTATGTTTCAAAATATGTATTTAATTTGAAACATGAATTATTATTTTAGTTTTATGAATTAAAATACTTATATTTAGTTTCTTTTATACACAAGAAGTACTTATTACATAAGATTAATTTAAGGGTTTTTATGTTACATCAAATCTTTTATGGACAATAATTAAAATTTATGATATAATATTTAAATAAATATTAGCAATAATAAGAAAAAATGAATGATGATTATAAAAAGACTATGAAGCCTTACTAACCAGTACCACCATCAATGTAATTACTTGTGATGTGGCTTTCCATGAATAATGACGAGTAACTCCGAATTAAGAGATAGCAATATGCGGTGGCTATATGTAATCTTAGTTTAACAGCTAAAATATGATAACTTTTCCCACTGTTTAAAAAAAAATTAAATAATTCTTTTTAATAAATCCCTTTTAATATCAATGTTTTAATAAAACCTTTTTATACTTTATGTTTATTTTACTTATAAATATATTAAAATATGTTATAAATTAATTTAGATTATCATTTTTTTTGGTTGTTTTCTTTTAAATTAGATAACAATTTTTAAGTAAGATTGACATTTCTCGTACTTTAAAATGAATCTTTGAACATATAAATGAATTAAAACCTCTTGTATTCTATAAAATCTCTATTATATTTCAAGCAAAACTGACTTTAAAAAATGCTAAAAGCTTCTTTGGCTTACTGTTTCCTCCATAACTATCGAGCTAGTAAACTTTTGAGGCCCAATGCCCACCACCTATGTTCCTTAATTCATCAGCTTCCATGGAGGATACATTGTGTGGTATCGCTTCATGAATATTTGGAATGAAGACATTAGATTTTTTTGTCAAAATCTATAGCATGGGAATGACAATCACGACTACATCCATCGCCTTCATTGCTTACACATCTTCTCCCTTGAACCATAGTATTAAGTGGGAGAATGAGGAGGAGGAATTTAGAATCACTAAGGGCATTGTAGCTTTTCTTTTTGGAAGGAAATAACAGTATGACAGGGTGAGTGATGAATCATGAACAAGTTGGGTGACAAAAGAGCCAAGAAATATTTATACATACATAATGTTTTCCATCGCCAAGCAAGTGAATGAGGCATTATTGTTAAGTACAAGGAGATCACACAGAGGATATCGAGCAGTGGATTAGGCAACATGGAAATTGATGGATTAGCTTACTGAGTGGGCATATTAAAGTTGGATGAGAGCCACTCTCTGTGTGAATGCATGGTGATGATAAATGCATTTAGGACAACCATCAATTGCCACCCAAATTAGTGGGAATTTTATATCAACTTAACATTTATAAAGAGAAAAAAATTGAATTTAAAATATTTTTTCCTTTGTTAAACTTTTTTTTTCCACTCAGTAATATCAAGGAGATGTTAAATTTCCTTAATAATTAATAAAATTTCATACTAGACATTTAGAAAATATTGATGGCAAGAAGAAATTCAGTGTAAACAATCAATAAATAAAGTGAAGGATAATTTTCATTTAATTAATTTTTTCTTTCTAATTCAATGGCATCATGGAGATGTATAATTCCTTCAATATTTGATATGAATTAGAATTTAAAATACATTAACAAAAAGGGAAGATTGGCAAGTATGTATTTTGTATATAAAAGAATTAAGAAAATTATAAATAATGATTCAAAGCTTTTAATGGCGCCTATCTCAGAATGATGGAGATTTGTAATTTTTTCCATATTTATCTTGGAGTTGACATATGACACGAAGGTGTGTGTCTGTGTGTCTATGTTGTAGTAGTATAGATAAATATCAAGATCTCAAATATATATATATATATATATATATTGGTAAAATGAAAAAGAAAAATTAATGGATTAAAACATTTTAGTTGTGTGTAACCAAAATGAAAGAATATTCCAATTCTTTTTTCATTTAGTTTGGAGTTGACGCATGGAAAGAATATAATATGACTAATTATTTTTAATATATATATATATATTATAATATTAAAATAACATGAAGGTTAATGTTTACCTTGATGAGTGTGGCCAAACATGGGGAATCGATGGGGCCAGGGGCCATAGAAAAGTTGTATAGGACACCCAAAAGATTCTACAAACATGTGAATGATATTATTGCCTGAACAATTCTTTTTTCTCCAAAGTTGATTTTTATAGATATTAGAGTTTGGGAATGTGGTAGGGGGATGTTGACTATGCATAGACCACTAACCTATGCATGGTAATTTGAGTGGTTTCTTTAGAGTGAAAGGGTAATGCAAGCTACAAGGGCTTGTGCTTTGGTCTCTATGGTGTGCTAATCTGCACAGTTGAAGGGTGGTGAACTATCCTTTGGATGGCGAGACATGGTGCGGATAAGAGAACTACTAAATTTTCTTGTTGCAACAGTTAAAATGGGGTGGTTTTATTCTCTTCCTTGTTTAGTATGAAATATGGTTATGCCTCTAGGCCCTAGTAGCTCCTTTTTAAATGGAATTTTGGATGTGGTGGTCATCTGTTCCTTTTGGGTTTCGTCATCTTTATGCTTTCAAGAATTTGTCATGGTCCCAGTCGTCTTTAGCTGTATTTGTTGCACGTATCTATCTCCAAATTTTCTTAGGGTTGAGAGATGTAGTTTGAGGTCCCAGGCTTACTAGCTCTGTCCTTGGTTACTTGTGGTACTCTATTCAAGAGGAAGTATTGTAATCACGGGGGTGCTTCTTTAGTGATAATTGTGCAAGAATATATAATTTTTGACAGTTTTTATCTTGTTGAGTTTTGAAGTGTGTTTTAATTACCAAGATACAAAATTTGGGTGGTTGAATTAAATTGGTCTTTCTGTTCTAGATTATATAGTCGAATTCTTAGATGAAGGGGGCATGTTGTGCAAGGTGGGTGACCTGAGGAAGTCCTAGTTGGCCATTGCAGGCACATAGGAGAAGTGGAGGCTGATGGGGGTGTTGAGGATATTCATGAGGGTGAATTGGCTCATCAACATGTTTCATCACCTAGCCATGAGGAAGCACCACCATCTTTAGAATGTTTGTATAGGTAGTTGCAGAGTCTTACCACACTGCTGGAGGAGCTACGGAATCAAAAACATGTTTATATAGGATGACTTTAATTTTCCTTTTAACACTAAATTTATGAAACAACAAAAAAATATTTTAATATCATATCTAATTCTTTAGGTATTTTTATTGTTTTACATTTAAATCCATCATAATCTATTAATGCCATCTCTAAATTCTTAAGTACTTTTTTGTGTTAATTCTATAATTATAAATATCTATTTTTCAACAATCAATGAATTTATTACCATGTCATCATATTATTTTGCTTTATTTATTTTAAACATATACCATGCTTTTTTCTATCTTTTGTTTCTTTATTTTATTTTTATTTTTATAGATTTTATTATAATTTTATACCTTCTAAATATAAAGATTTATTTAATTGCAACTTTTTTATTTTTTAAATATATCTAAATAGTTTAAATAAAATAAATAATTATAATGAAGTCAAATAGTATTTTTTAATTTTATTTACACTAAATACACACGTATATTTAGTTATTTTTTCAAATGAACTCAAAATGGCCTCAAGATGTGAGGTAAGGGCTAATGAGTGCTCCATATTATCATGTACAAGCCATCGAAGGTATCTTTATGCCAAGGCATCACGAACAAAGAGTGCCCTACATCACCGTTAGAGGAGGAAAAGGGCTTATGTGGAATTAACTAGCTCAACTGTTGGCACTCCAATGTGATGTACAAGCCCTATCTTGTAATATTAAGGATGACCATCATCATCTATTAGGTGGATGAAGTGATTCGTATCAAATAGTGTCAACACCATGCTAGGGGAATCCTAGGTTCACTGCTAAAATCATCAATATCTCCAATGTTAAGCATCATGGGCTCAATGGTCTAGCATTTTGGGATTCCTTGTAGTGTCAAAAATTATATCAATCCCTCAATCAGTCTAATTCCCTATCCTAGGTAGGAAATATTGCACCATCAAAGTTAATCTCTCTCTATCTGGTTTGGAGAGTACAACTTCTACTTGACTACTTAGCAGGTGGGAAAATCACCTATAACATTTTCTATTACTATGATGTCAAGCATCCCACAAAATATCCTTATAATAAAGTTCCAATCAATCCATAATTAGGTAACTCAAACCATAGAAGCATCATAGAGGACCATACGTAATGTCAAATACACAAACTATACTTCACACAATGATCAACATCAAGTATCTAACTAGACCAAGTGCCATGTTTTTGTTGCCTCTCTTATATTTTTGATGGATCGGTGGATAACCCTAATATGTGTCTCTAACCCTCAAGGGGAAGTTGTAGGTCCTAGTCCAAACGTTAGTCCATGTGTACAAGTGTAGATGTGGTAATGTATTGGGAAAGACTGCAAGGCTAGGTGCCATAGCCAAGTGACCAACTAATGGTGGTACAACATCTAGACTGTATATATGCAAGTAGGGATTAGTCATGGATGCACTAGTTACCCCTTTTCTTAGAATTCTATTTCCACTGCTCTAGTACAACATTTACTTCTTTATAATAATTCTTTGATATGGCTGGATAGTTTACAAGCACGATTTTTCATTTGATAGATTTAAATTCATTACCTCTTAAGATGTTTTGTTTTATTTCTCATTGGGGTTGGGAAAATACAAGGGTTTCATTTTATTTGGGTAGCATCAAATACTCTAAATATTGAGTGATGAATAATGAGGCAAGTAGAGATCATACTGGGATTTCCCCATGTGCTAAATATTTTCCCAACCATCTCTTGCATTTTATTTTTAGTTTATTTATTGTGGACTTATTTTATTTCCTCATTATTGTAGTGGCATAAACCTTGAGGGTAATTCTTTCCAACCCAATCTCGAGGATGAGGATGAGAGAGTTGAAATCGCCAGGACCAACTATCACCTTCATAAAGAATGAATTTGAAATATAGGTAATAATGTAATGTGTCATGTATAGAATACCATAGGCATACCACTTTAATCTGGGCCTTCCTAGCAGCGTCGTTCAATTGTAGCCACCACAATAGTGCCTTTTTGAGAAGGTGCATGAAACCTTTTTTTACCTCAACATAGTTGGAAGTTAATTGATATAAAAAGTTCGCTTTCTCTTGAAAATTGTAAAGCTTAGTAAGAGTATATGAATGAACCATATTAATGATTTGGTCAACCTTAAGAGGGTTGACCATGTAATTTCCCTTTCTTTGAATGGCCACTAACTGAGTGGCCTATTTGATTCCCATAGGCTATAGAAGTAAAATAGGGATCAATTAATTAAATTGTTTGGCTATCATTCAAGTGAATACATAAACATTTAGAAGTGAGAATGAATAATTAAATTAAATGGTGTTATTAAGTGATTATGGGAAAAATAAAAAATTGAAATTGAAATCCATTGATATTATTGAGTAGGAAAGAGATAAAAAGGGAAGATTCATGGTATTTTTATGACCCGTGCTATGAAATCATCATATTGTGATGATACAAGTTAGAAAAGGAGAATCGTAGCTGATTTTTGAACCTATATTAGTTATTATATTTCATACTTCATTTGATAGCTCTAAGAGATTAGTTGTAAGGATGAGAACCTCATTAAGGATTTTTATTTAGTGCTAAAGCCAACCACCCAATATGGTTAAGGGGAGGTATCATTCATATTTTTGAGTAATACTACAATGAAGTTTAGGTTTCATCTTTGGAGGATGTCAGATCCTTCTTTTGTGAAAAGACAAAGTTTGTTATAGTGTCTGAGTTTATTTGTGGAGAGGTTAAATTTCCCTAGCAAGTAATTTTATTTGTGGATACATTCTGTTATTGAAACAATTGAGTTTATTTATGGAAAGTCAAAGCTTATCTAAAAAAAATGAATTTATTTATATAGAATTTGAGTTTGTCTAGTGGGGAGTGATTTTCTATAGAAGGATCAAGCTACTTTATGAAAGAAGTAATTATTGTGCATAAAAAACTTTAGCATTAACCCTACTAGCCATTCTTATAGCTAAAACATGCCAAATTTCTCATTTACTCATAATTTTCAAATTTTGTATTAATGGAGTGATTTCCATGTATTTGCATTCTCCAAATTAATAATAAATTAGTCTAGCTATCATTTTTCATACTTTGAGTAAGGGTTTCATATTTGGAACCATGCAAATGTTTGGGTAAATGTTTCTAACATCAATGTTCTTTTCTTTGAATAAAAAGTGTTGAAAGAAATGTTTTCATGCAAAGTGTTTGCGAGAATGTAAGAAAGATAATTTTGAGAATTATTGCAAGATTCATTCGCATGTTTTAGTTAGTGAAATTAAGGGACAAGATCATATAATTTAACATAATGAAACCTTGCAATCTCTTGGAAACAATGAAAATATGAATTTTTGGATTGAAATGAATATTATAGTAGCAACAATGCATAAGAATGGCTCATAAATTCATTGGATTGTTAGTGTGTCTGTGAGAGTAAGAGGGAAGGTAATGCATATATGCCTCTACAATTCGTGTGATGTAATAAAAAGCATAAGGCATGTCCCACTAGCAGGTGGATCCAATGATTTTAAGACCCTAGGACAATTTCTGATATGTGATTGTACCTTAAGGGAAAATTTAAGCCATTTATATTGATCTTTTGATTTGATTTCATTCTACTTGATGAGCCCCAAAATTGGTAACAATTTGGGCTCATTTGGCTTCATTTTCATTGTTCTGCCCTTGTTCAAATCCATCATTTTCTATAGTTTATGCATTATTTCTAGTATGTTTGTGTCTTTGGTATGAATAAGGGAAGTTGCTTTTCCTAGACGGTTAACATGTGTCTATTTCAGGTTTTTTGACATATTGGAGCAAAGTCAAAGCAATCATGAGATATAAGGCAACCAAGCCTGAAATGAGGACTTGAAGGAGGGATGTCCACGACATTCAATGACCCTTCCTGGGGATTCTCACCTTCAGCTCCGAGCCAAGTCATCCTTCCACCAAACCTCCCACCAGTCCTTAGGCCATGTTTAGACCCCTATCCTACCTTTAGATCCATTCATGCACCTTCCCTCACGCATCCACCTCCTAAAAACCGACTTCCAAGTTTCCTGTAGAAATTCTTAAGTTTCCTATAGAAATTCTGAAGTTTCCTGTAGAACCCCTGCAGACTTCCTGTAGAAGCTCACAAGTGATGTTTTCTGATAGCCAAACCTTGTGAGACTCTGGGGAAGAGTGCTAGGGGCCCCTTAGAGCCTCTCTGAGCCTCTCCAACTGCTTCCAAGCATTCCTCTTCCTTGGTCCACTCCTGCACAATGAAGCACAGTTCAAGTATATGCATGTGAAAATCGACACTTATTCAAAAATACAAAAAGATAGTTCTTTCAGATTCTGCTGTAGACATAGCTTAGATACATGCATTTCATCTTCTAAGAAGTTAATGGCATCTCATTTAGTATCTTACATCTTCCTTCTTACATCAGTAGGACTAGCTCGTAGAATTAGGGTTTGCTAGGGTTTGCATTCCTCCTTTACTTTCAGTTTCTTTTCGCAAGTAGATTAGCTCCCCTTCGAGTTAGATTTCATCCATCATTTACAAGCTTCATGTAAGAGCTTATCGAAGTTGGCTAAAGCCCTGGCGGACTTGTGCCAGCTGACCAAGTGACAGCTGTGACAAGAGCCAGTACTTGTGCATACAACACCGTCACTTCCAAGTCTGTTATGAACAACCGGGTTGATAAAAGTAAAGAAGGGAGTCCCAGGAGTTGCAGCATTATTGTTGCAATACTGGAGCCCACCATCTTTTTTGTGCCGTTTCCGAGGAAGCGTCAGAGTATTGGTGATTGTTTCTATTCTTCTATTTTTCCACTACAAACTTCTGCTAAGTAGTTTATTTCGTTTCCATTATGCAATTTCATTCCTGCAAAAGTAGAGTAGACATTTCTTGCTTTCCTAGATTAGCCTTCAAATTCCGAAATTTTAATTCTGCAAGCATAGATTAGAATTTCAATTCTGCTTTCATAGATTAGCATTTCAATTATGCATTTTCCTTTCATTAAGATAGTTAGCTATAGTTCAACCTATTTTAGTTTTGCAGGTACAAAAGAAAAAAATACAAAAGAAAGAAAAAGTCTTTCCATTTCATGCCTCGTAGGAACAGAGATAAGACCGGCAAATTCTTACCCGACACCCCACCACATCACTGAGTCAACTTTCTCTCTTCTCTCGTGACAGTGAACCAGAAGAACCTATAGTTGAACCTCTTGAGATATAAGAAGATCCTATAGTGGAAGAAGAGTTAGAAACCATTCCATCTGCAGCCATGGCTGAAAACCGAAACAGGAGAAGAAAAGCTGAGAGAATAGAGGGTGCCTTTCCCATTCGAGAGACCAATGGAGACATGAAGATGAAAAAGATAAGTCCCTCCGCACTACCTCATTTCCATGGTCTGACTTCTGAGGACCCTGATACCTTTTTGTTTGAGTTTTTTGTCCTTTTTAGAACTTATGACTATGTTGAGGATGAGAAAAAGTTGAAACTCTTTCCCTCTACCTTCAAGGATGCAGCATTACGCTGGTTCATGGGGTTACCTGGAAACAGTATCACCACTTGGGCTCAAATGCAACAAGCCTTCAACACCAAGTACAGAGACTACTGTAGGTCCAAAGAAACTAAGGGGGAAATCTTTCGGATGACCATGGGCAATGACGAATCTTTGGAAGACTATGAGGAGAGGTTCCAACTCAGTTACAAACGAGCCAGGTGCACACTTGACCCGGAATCTCTGAAGTTTGTTCTACTCTGAGGAGTCCCTGAAGACCTCCTGGACACCCTTAACCTGCTGGCTGGAGGAGATATCTACCAACTACCTGATGAGGACATAAAGACCGTGTTTAGAAACCATTCTAGGGTAGCCCGAAAGAAAGGTAGGGGGAGTCATCTCTCAGCTAACACCTCCCTCTCCAAGCATGAGTTTGCTAACCAGATGGAAGATCTTAAGAGCGAAATGAGATAGACCATTGCCATGCAACTTGATACCTTCAGAATTAAGCAAAAGAAGGAAGAGGCTGAGAGGGCCTTGGCCATTTTTTGTCCTAGATGCACAAGGAAACACTGCAAGAATGAGTGCCCACTACACTCAGTAGAGATATGTTTCGTGTGTGAGGAAGACCATCCCACCAACCAATGCCCTACCTTGCCTGGATTTAAAGCCATGTACCTAGGGACCGAGGTGGCTACTGAACCGCTCTACTTCCTCAATCAAAGGAGGCCTCATGGACCCAGGCCTTATCAGCAGGGAATGCAAGGGACATGCCAAGCTTACTACCACCCCAACCAACCTGCCCATATGCCTTCCTGGCCCCCCCTGCTCATCCTTCATGGTCTGCACCTCCTCCATGGTCTTATCCATCTCCATACCAAACTCAACCGCCCTCTCACTCGTTTCACTCTCATGCGCAGCCACAACCTCAGTGGAATGCACCTTAACCGGGGTGGAGGCCCCAATACAACACTCCTCCCACCATTCTGCCTCCACCACCAACTCAATCCCAACCATTCCCTCCTGCTCCTCCAAGAAAACCCTAGATGCCTGCTCCACCGAACCCGAACCCCAACAACAGACAGGCCCAATAGGTATATAATGGGGAAACATCATGCCCTACGTATGCTGTCTTATCTAGGAGATAAACCTGCGATCTGGGAAAGTCCTTCCAGAGCACCAACCTCCTCCCTTAGAGGAGGAATAAGAGAAACAGGAAAGTGAACCCCAAGCCATTCCACCCTTTCCTAAGCAACTCACAGCAACCACACAGCCCAACCCAGAGGAGGACGAGCTTCTAGGAGAACTTAACCAGTTGTGTGTAAAAATTCCACTTCTCTAGGCCATCAAAGATGTACCAATTTACAACAAATTGATTAAAGAGAAGTGTTTCAGGCACCCAGGCAGGCGAAACAAAGATTCCTCGACCATCAATGACATAGGACAACTGTCCGACCTCATGTTGGGGCAAGTAATCTGTCGAAAGTATTTGGACCCTGGGAGTCCTGTAGTTGATGTCCACATCAATGGCACCATCATACCCCACACTCTGATTGATCTAGGGGTTGCCATCAATGTGATGACCAGGGACACCATGCTTAAGCTCAATCTTCAGAGTGCCCTAAGAAAGACTTCAACAATGTTGCAATTGGCAGATCGCTCCACCGTGACTCTCGAAAGGATTGTGGAGGATGTCTCGGTCTCTGTAGACTCATGGGAATACCCTGCGGAATTTTTGGTTCTCCAACCTAAGGCAAAAATCATAAGTTATCCTCTCATTTTGGGAAGGCCTTGGCTGGCCACTGCAGATGCTTATATCAGCTGTCGAGCGGGAAGCATGACCATCAAAAATGGGCCTATGTCCAAGTAGCTGGTCCTACACCCTCCTGCCCAACCTTCGATAGAACATGACTTACCCCTCTGGCTGGAAGAAGGAGAAGAGGATGAGGTCTGCTCTGCATCATTATGCATAGTAGAGGCCACCAAGGGAGGTCCTCCAACCGAGGATGATTTGATCAAAAACTTAATCCAAAATCCGCCCCCTAGTGAGATATCCTTGGAAGAGTTGGTGGAAGACACCCAGGCCAATGCCTTAGTAGACCTAAGTTCCACTAATCCGACCAACACTAGAGTTAAAAATGTGGAGTTTGGCCCTGAGAAAACCTTGAAGATAAGATCCTCTCTCTCTCCCTCTCAGGAAAAGGAGCTGTGCAGTCTCCTAACCTGGCATTTGGGGGCCTTTGCTTGGAGCTACAAGGAAATGAAGGGAATCCATCCCTCAGTCTGCACTTATCATATTTACATCAAGGAGGACTGTAAACCAGTTAGGCAACCCTAGAGGAGGATGAACCCAACCCTTAAGGACATTGTTAAAGAAGAGGTGCAAAAACTATTGGATGCGGGATTCATCTACCCCATCTCGGATAGCGAATGGGTTTCCCCTCTAAGGTTGGTGCCCAAGAAAAATGGAAAATGGAGAATTTGTGTGGACTACAGGGAGTTGAACAAAGCCACCAAGAAAGACCACTTGCGTTTACCTTTCATAGATCAAGTGCTGGATGGTCTGGAAGGAAAGAGATTTTTCTCCTTCCTAGATGGGTTCAGTGGGTACAACCAAATTCAAATCAGCCCGGAAGACCAGGATAAGACCACTTTCACTTTTCCATGGGGTACCTTTTCCTACCGTGTCCTACCCTTTGGGCTATGTAATGCCCCTACCATGTTCGAGAGGGCTTTGTTAAGCATATTTGTAGAGTTGGTCCATGATTCGGTAGAAATTTATATGGATGACTTTACTCCTTACGGGTCTAGCTTCCAGGAAGGCTTGTCCAAACTGGGAAAAGTTTTGAGTAAATGCATCGAGATGAATTTGTCCCTCAGTCTGGAGAAACGTCAGTTCCTAATGATTGAAGGGACTGTGTTGGGCCATACCATCTCTCGCCAAGGGTTACAGGTGGATCACAATAAAGTTGCTATCATTAAAAGGGTCCCACCTCCTCAGAAGGTGAGAGATGTCCGGAATTTCTTAGGCCTAACAGGATATTACTGTAGATTCATTAAAGACTTTAGTAAGCTGGCCTCGCCCTTGTTTCATCTCTTAGCAAAAGATGTTGAGTTTAAATGGTCGGATGACTGCCAAAAGGATCTGAATGAATTAAAGGATAAGTTGGTGTCTGCTCCCGTTCTGAGAGGGCCAAACTAGGCCCTACCTTTCCACATCCACATGGATGCCTCGAACAAAGCCATAGGGGCAGCCCTAGGAAAACTTGAAGAGAAACTCCCATATGCTATATACTTTGTCAGTAAAAACTTATCCAAGGCAGAAATGAATTACATGGTAACTGAGAAAGAGTTCCTGGCTGTGGTCCATGCCCTAAACAAGTTCCGACACTATATCACTAGCTATCAAACATTTGTACATACTGACCATGCTGCAATCCGATATTTAATGAATAAGCCTGATGTGAATGCTCGTATTATTAGATGGTTACTTTTATTGCAGCATTTTGATTTGACCATTGTTGATAAACCAGATAGAGAAAATGTTGTTGCTGACTTCTTGTCTAGACTAGATTTTCTTGCAGGTGAAGAAAGAACCGTGCATGACCAGATGCCAGATGAGCATCTGTTTTCCATGTCCGTACTCTCCCCATGGTTTGCTGATATAGCAAACTATCTGATCTCAGCACAGTTCCCTCCGCATCTATCCTCAAAGGAGAAGAGCAAGATCGTGAGAAAAAGTGCCTCATTTACTTGGATCAGGGGAAACTTTTTCAAACTTGGCCCTGATCAGATCTTAAGACGTTGTGTAAGGGAGGAGGAAGTCTTTGACATCCTCCTAACTTGTCACGATGGACCCTGTGGAAGACATTTTGCAGCCAAGAGGAATGCCTTCAAGATTCTACAGGCAGGCTACTATTGGCCCACTCTTCATGCATATGTCAGAAGATATATTAGCCAATGTGGCCGATGCCAAAGGATGGGGAAACCAACCCCAAGGGATGAAATGACTCTCCAACCTCAGGTGACTCTTGAGCCATTTGAGAAGTGGGGTATGGACTTTGTGGGCCCTATGAACCCTCCTTCAAGGCAAAGGTCTTACATCATTGTGTGCGTAGATTATGTGATAAAGTGGGCAGAGACCAAAGCAATCAAAGCAACAACAGAAGAAAAGGTGGTCGAGTTGTTGAGAGAGAACATTTTCTACAAATTTGGCTACCCAAGAGAGATAGTCACAGATCAAGGAAGCCAGTTCACCTCCAATTTGATTGAAGATCTCCTTGCTCATCACAGAATCAGGCATAGGACTTCCACTCCATATCATCCTCAAGCGAATAAGGGAAGTCACCAACAGAGCATTAGAGGGGATCTTGACCAAGGTGGTGTGCAGCAACAAAAAGGATTGGGCAGATCGCCTGGTTGGGGCCACCTGGGCCTATAACGCCACTTGGAAGACCACCACTAGTTTCACACCCTATGAGCTAGTCTATGGAAAGAGAGCTTTGCTGTCAATTGAGTTTGAGTACAACACCTTGAGGATGGCAACTCAGCTGGACCTAGACCTTAGTCATTCTCAACAAGAAAGGTTAATGCAGCGGAATGGGTTAGATGAACTTTGAATGCAGGCCCTACTCCACTTAGAAGTGACTCAACTTCAGAGGAAGGTGTGGCATGACCGGCACCTCAATGACAAACAATTCCAGCTGGGAGATTGGGCACTGCTATATGATTCCAGACATAAGGATTTCAAGGGAAACCTGAGAACGAGGTGGCTAGGACAATATGCAGTAGAAAAGTGTAATGATAATGGCTTTGTTCTTATCCGAACTATTGATGAAGAAGCCATTCCCATGGTTGTCAATGGACATCGACTCAAGATCTACAGGAAACCTCTGTCAAGGCAAGAGTTCTTCAAAACTATGGAAAATTCAGTGTTGGTCATAGAGAAGGGTTCTGCCTCTGTTTTGGGCACACCCTGAGCCTCATTTCATATTCTGAGGCGCCCAAGGCAGGTAGTAGGAGTGAAAACTCATTGGGGCGCTCCTGCTGTCTTTAAAAAAAAAAAAAAGAGAATGGAAATAAAATATCCTGGGGTGAAAACATTTTCAAGGCGCCCGGGGCAGGCGGTAGGGGTGAAAACCTCATTGAGGCGCCCCTGCTGTCTCTTAAAAAAAAAAAAGAAAAAAAAAAGAGAAAAAGATGAAAAAAAAGGAACAAGAAAAAAAACAGTTCATCTTTGAATTTTTGCAGGTAGAGAACGCACCAAAGGAGGACTATCAACTCACACACATGGGTTCCTATCAAGCTACCAGATAGCCTCTCATGTACATCCACCATGGGCACTCATTTTTACAAAGTTTGGGTGCAATCGGATTGTGGTTTGGTCTTCTACAGGAAGCTACAGGACTTTCTACAGGAAGTTTTGTATTTCTACTGGAAACTTCTTGTAGAACGTTTGAGTGGGCCAGAATCAAATACAAGGAGAAACGTGGAGCGTCAAGTCGACTAAGGGGGCATGCAACCACCCTTCTCTAACATTCCCCACTCACTCCACCTCTTTTCACCACCACAACTCCAATCTGAGCAAGCATACCTGCACATGCAAAGAAAGCTCTGTTTTTCAAATAAGGGAAATTCGATTTCTTTTCAATTTCAGAAACAAGGTCTCCTGAGGCTCGAACACTCACCTGTTAGGTGACCTCAGGACCTTTCACCTATTCAATAAAAGTCTAAATATGTCAGCATGCACCCCAGGGGGAGAAACAGCTACAGGATGTCCTACAGGAATCCTGTAGCAGCTGATCCAGTTGGAGTACCTGCTATGAAGACACCAGCAATTCACAGTGTAGATGCATGCCACATTCGCCACCAGAGGAACAAGTCTCCAAGACTCCCAGCCAGTAGCAACCAATACGGAGAAGCTCCAGCACCTAACCATGGAGCAGGAGCACGCAGACTGGCATCCATCGTCTTGAACCCTAGAAGAAATCACATCCACAGTCGCACAAGTAAGTAACTAACCTTATTTCGTCCCATAGCATAAACTATACTTTGAATATGCACAACTTTGGAGATGGGCGGATTGAACAAGGGGTTACCGCTCAACTGGCCACCATAGCCCGTCAAGCGGCCTCGTAGGATCCGAACTAGATCTATTGTGGAGGAAGGATGAACAATCGGCATGTGGGAAAGGTCCAATTGGGAAGAAGCGGAAGTATGACAAGATTGGCGGCGGTCACTCCAGTGGGAGAATTCGGCGGTCAGGCCAATGGACAACCAGGGATAGCTCAACCCCACGCCATGGATTACACAACAATTCAAAATCAGCCAGTGGATTTTTGATGACGAACTGAAATCATTTATGAAACAATCGTTTCCCAGCCGAGTATGCGTCCTCTTCCTCTGCAAGCGATTAAACCGAAGTCTTATGCCTGATTCAAGCATCATGCTGCCACTTAGACTGGTCTTGCACTGCCAAAAACTTCTCTGGAAGCCAAGAACGAACTCCTCCAGGAAACTGCACTACAGGAAACGCGGCATCCGCAACAGTGTGGACTGTTCACGTCGAGGTCACAAATTTTAGAGGTAGGCCAAATTTAACCTCCTCATGCAAATAAAATCTCCTTTCAAAGGTGGTGCAATCGACGTAGAAAGGGGTAGGGAAATTCAAGTGTAATTATGTCTGGTTTGATGTATGCGTCGCTACTAGAATCGTCTTAGTCATCTGCATGAGAACTTTCTTCACGCATAGATGGAAATTTCTTTCTGCCGAAGGTGATACCCTGCTGAAACACTGTTAAAACTGCAATTTTATTGTTGCCACTGCGTGTATAACAGAGACGGGCTCTGCGCTCTGGGTGGAAATTCTCGAAATCCTTCCTCTGTACATCTGAGTAGACGAAGTCAGCAGGGAAATCGACCAAAGGTCTCTTTTTTTTTCCGCTCTAAGGAAAGAATCCGCTCAGAATTCTCAGCTCGAGAGCGCAAACACAGAATTTGATCATGCTGGGCGGGTTCATTCTTAAAGAACCATCAAACTCAAAGAAGTTACGGGAGACCCCTGATGTGGTAGAACTGTTCTCCTGTGCACAGTGGATGTCATTTTGTGACAAGCTCCAGGGGTACGACGATGAAATTACAGAAGAATTCCTCTGGTCCTTGGAGTCGAAGTCAAAAACATTGGCCATCGTCAATTTCAGAGGATTATCCCTCAGACTCACACCGCAGCTCATCAGCAGGGTGACTGATCTACCAATGGGAATTCTGTGGGATAAGGAAGAAAGGAAGCTCGGTAAGAAGGCTAAAGAAGAATTCTTCTTGCCTGAAGAATAATTCTCAGACGATAAAAATGGAGTGAGGAGGACTAGCCTACAGCCGCTCTGGAGTGATGTCAGCCTCCAAATTATGAAGTATCTCACTTGCGAGGGGTGGTTTAGCACCATATATGGTTATCACTTTCGGCTGCTGACAGAGCTCAGGCACCACATGGACCTCCCCTCGGAGAAGAAATTGAGAATTCCATACTTCCTTTTGCAGTCCATGACTGAATGTGCCACCAAGCTCCGAGAAGGGACACCAGACCAGCTAGCACATCATGGGCTTATAAAGCTCCTTGTGGAAGATGCACTCCACACTTTCACCGTCCCTCTCTAATGGGAGATTTTCTAGAATATGACAAAGGATGATGACATCTGAGTTTTAGCTGAGGAGCTTACTTCCACTAGCAGTGAAGAGAAGGAGCCTACGCAGGCCGAGAAGAAGACCAAAAGATAGGACACCAAGGGCAAAGCCCGCAAGATGGAGCAAAAAGGAACACCAGTAAAGCAAGATTCCAAAACAGGGGATGCTGGGATTACCCCAATGCCTAGAGAAAAGAGACTACAGAGCAGGGCAGAGCGGACTGAGAAAGTCCAGGACAGTAAGGACACCCCTAAGGCTACCTCGGCCAGGATGAAAGAAAAATTTCCTGCAGCCAAGCAGGCTAAAACTGTGCCCTCGATTCCTATAGGAAAACAACAAAGTACCCCTACAGGAAAGCAAAAAAGTGCTCCTACATGGAAGCAACAGAGTGCTCCTACAGGAAAGCAACAAAGTGCTCCTACAGGGAAGCAACAAAGTGCTCCTACAGGGAAGCAACAAAGTGGTCCTATAGGGGAGCAGCAGAGTGGTCCTACAAGGAGGGAGCGAAGAATTCCTTCATGGAAATAGCAAGGTCCCTCCACAGGAAAATTGAAAATGGCTTGTACAGGAAGCCAGAAAGCACCCACTACAGGACTTTCTACAGGAAGTCCGAAAGAAGAACAACAACAGGAGAAATCAGCTAAAATCCTAGCTAGGGAGGCAGCAACTGTGTTAGCCACCCTAAGTACTCCTCCCAAGCCAAAAGAAAAACGAAAAAGGGAGACTCCTTTGTATTTCAAAGCAAGGAGGAGTGTGAGAATTAAGACTGGCAGACCCCAGCCTCCATCGAAAGAACCTATCATTATTGTGGATGCTCCTACCACGCCAAGGGATAAGTCCCCCTCCAAAGCCTCCATCACTTATGAGAGGGGAAGCCCGAAAACATCTTCATGGAAGGATAGAGTGAAAAAAAGCAGCTCACAAGCCTCTCTACAGGATGTTGAGGCCATTCTACAGGAAACTCTGGCTAGGCTCAAGGAAACTGAGGAGATGGAGGAGAAGGCAGTTGAGTCACCACCAAAGGAGGAGCGAGCAGCCGAGTCACCACCAAAGGAGGAGAAACCTGATTTTATTGCAGAGCCAAGCCCACAGCACAACTTGGGCTCTTATTATAACTTTTTGGAAGCAGGCAGAATTATTCCCCAAAAGTTTAGAGTGCCACTGTTTTTAGCACTAGAAGAAGAACGGGTCCGAACCCACACGTGGATGAGGATAGCTAAATCTAAGGGAGTAGCGGATATTGGGCCTATAGAGGAAAGGCTCAAGGAAGCGGAAAGGGAGATGGCAAGAGTAAGGCATGTGGAAAGCTCCCAGCAAGCCAAATTGAGAGAAGAAAATGAGTTGCTCAGGCAGCAACTCCAGCTGCAGGAACAAGGGAAAGAAAAGGGCATGGCAGCCAAGGATCCCTCAGCAGAGCCTCAAGGGGAAGAAGAGATGCAAGTTGATCTTGAGGAATTCAACTAGAAGCTATGGGAAAGGGAACTGTAGGCATATATTGAGGTACAATCACTAAGGCAACAGGTGCAAGAAACGGAGGCACAACTTGCCTGTATGGCCAGTTGGGCAATGGAAGCACTCCAATGTAGGCAGCCAGCTAAATCTTATGGCTTGTACCTCCGGGACTAGTGGCTGTAGTTCCAAATTAATACATTGGCGCAGAGGGGTATCTCTCATATCCAGAACCCCCAACAATTCACAGATTTATGTAACACCAGTTCCTCGGAAGATAAGGCCAAGCTCTCTGAGTTTTACCTCCATAACTTGGCACTTCCAAACATCACTTTGTGGGACCCCAACATAGCAGTAGGGGATATGCAACTGATGGCAATGACCTCATGGCTAAACCACGAAGAGAAGAGAGCAACTGAGGTTAGGAATATGATCGACCGGGAGTGACATGAACCGCTGTTGATCAGAGCAGAACCAGGGGACCCCACAACACTGATATCCGCTCACCAGCACCTAACAACCAATTCCGAGGGATTACTGGATTACATGGATCGTCAAGCCCAGGCCATAGCACACTTCGAGGACGTGGAAAGGTTACTTGGGGACAATTGTGTTCATGCTTGCACTCATAGGTGGAACACATTGTACCACAGCCTCAAGATTCGAGAATATCACACTCCAACATGGATGAGGGAGGCCCTGGCATGGGTACCTCTCTACAAGAAGTCTATGCAGAACCTCCAAGCCAGCTGGAAAGGCCTCAAGCTAAGTCCACCCTTGTTGTTAGGATTATTAGAGAGAGGATCAGAAGAGGAGGAGCATAAGCAGTGGGAAGAAGTGGAGAGGAAGGTTGGATTTCATGACAGTGTTGAGGACACTACTTCAGAAGCCTGGGATGTGAGAGTGGCCATCAAAGAAATGAAAGATGAGGAGCTGGACTAGTTGCTCAGGGATGAGCAACCGTTTTAACAGGGGGGTGATGATGAGCCCCAAATTTTTAACAATTTGGGCTCATTTGGCCTCATTTTCATTGTTCAGCCCTTGTTCAAATCCATCATTTTCTATATTTATGCATTATTTCTAGTATGTTTGTGTCTTTGGTATGAATAAGGGAAGTTACTTTTCCTAGACGGTTAACATGTGTTTATTTCAGGTTTTTTGACGTATTGGAGCAAAGTCAAAGCAATCATGAGCTATAAGGTAGCCAAGCCTGAAATGAGGACTTGAAGGAGGGATGTCCACGACATTCAATGACCCTTCCTCGGGATTCTCACCTTCAGCTCCGAGCCAAGTTAGCCTTCCACCAAACCTCCCACCAGTCCTCAGACCATGTTTAGACCCCTATCCTACCTTTAGATCCATTCATGCACCTTCCCTCATGCATCCACCTCCTAAAAACCGACTTCCAAGTTTCTTGTAGAGATTCTGAAGTTTCCTGTAGAAATTATGAAGTTTCCTGTAGAACCCCTGTAGACTTCCTGTAGAAGCTCACAAGTGAGGTTTTCTGATAGCCAAACCTTGTGAGACTCTGGGGAAGAGTGTTATGCATCCCTTAGACCCTTTCTGAGCCTTTCCAACTGCTTCCAAGCATTCCTCTTCCTTGGTCCACTCCTGCACAATGAAGCACAGTTCAAGTATATGCATGTGAAAATCGACACTTATTCAAAAATACAAAAAGATAGTTCTTTCAGATTCTGCTGTAGGCATAGCTTAGATACATGCATTTCATCTTCTTAGAAGTTAATGGCATCTCATTTAGTAGCTTGCATCTTCCTTCTTACATCAGTAGGACTAGCTTATAGAATTAGGGTTTGGTAGGGTTTGCAATTCTCCTTTGCTTTCAGTTTCTTTCCACAAGTAGATTAGCTCCCCTTCGAGTTAGCTTTCATCCATCATTTAAAATCTTCCTCTAAGAGCTTATTGAAGTTGGCTAAAGCCCTGGCGGACTTGTGCTAGCTGACCAAGTGAAAGCTACGACAAGAGCCAGTACTTGTGCATACAACACCGTCGCTTCCAAGTTTGTTACGAACAACCGGGTTGATAAAAGTAAAGAGGGGAGTCCCAGGAGTTGCAGCATTATTGCTGCAATACTGGAGCCCACCACTACTTATAGCAAAGAAAAGAATCCATGAATGAGAATAACACTACTAGTGAACCATTAATGATTTGGTCAATCAATGGGGTTGGATAGTTATCTTTTGGTAATTCCCTATTGAGTTCCTTTAGATGACAAAAACATGAATTGTACCCTTTTTTGTGACAAGATTTATGTTCGAAACCTATTCAATTAAGGAAAATAGACATACGAACTAAGATTTAAGTAATTTTTCAACATCTTCCTTAAGGATGTGAACTTTCTGAGGGTTTATTGGGTGAAATCCTTTCTTGAGTAGATTATTTCTTTCATGCATATGGCTATCAATGATACATAACTTTTCATATGTACAAGTGAATACATATTATAATTATATGAAAAGAGTAATATAGGTAGAAATATCATTTGGAGTGAAATTCACTACAATCATTTTTTTTTTATGATCCTTGGTTTACAAGAAATATCAATGGGTATGATTTGAGAGATACTCAATACATTCTCTTTAAGTAACACATCATGTTCCATGATAGGATGATGCACCCAATTAGAATTTGAATATTCATTCCAACTAGTATATTTCAATATCTACTCTATACATATTATGCAATAATATTTTGATGTTGATAATATATAAAATATTTCAATGTGAACCTTAAATAAAACAATTATATATATATTCTTTTGTAAAAATGTAAAGAACTTCATATTAGCAAAAATGATGTACAAAATTTACACAACCATAATAATGTCAGTTATTCTGGTGGAACTAGGTTTCAGACCATCTTCCCACCATGGGAAACCAATAGGTCATTGTTTGAAATCTAGGGTCAAAGAAATATCTATTCATGGGCAAATCCAAAGTTAGTAGCATACATAATCGGTGATTGTAATAAAAAAAATAGCGTGTGAGAATTTTCCTTAGGGCTAAGAATACAAGCCATTCAAAAAGATGCTTCAAACATTTTTCTTTCCTTTAGAAGTTGTTGAGCCATCAAGTGTTCTATGAGGCGAGAATTATGCTAGTGCATATTTTGTCTCCTCGTCAATGGTAAGACAACCATAAGAACTCAAAGCCTGCTATGGTTGTGCCTTATTAGCTGCTCCACTCACTTGACATTTCAGTTGCATATAATCAATCATGATCGAAGAGGAAGGGCCCAGGGGAAGCAGGTGAGATTGAAAGGGAGTTTATACCATCTTGGGAGCTAGTGTGGGAATGGTAGAGTGAGATAGGAGAGAAGGAGATGTCGAAGGAGTGGATAAGGCCCCATAGAGATTCATGGAGACTATTAATTCTTAGAATTAACAACCTTCCTTATGGAAGCTTCATTGGCTTGTTGTTGCTTCTATAATTGTCTGGCTAGTAAACTTTTAAGGCCCAATGCCAACCACCTACGTTCCATAATTAATCAGCTTCCACGGAGGACACATTGTGTGGTATGCTTGCATGAATATTTGGAATGAAGAAATTAGAATTTTTAATCAAAATCTACAACATGGGAATGATGATCACGACCACATCCATTGCCTCCATTGCTTATACATCTACTCTCTTGAACCATAGTAGCAGGTGGGAGAACGGGGAGGAGGAATTTAGAATCATTGAGGGAATTGTAGCTTTTCTTTTGGAAGGAAATAAGTGTATGATAGGGTGAGTGATGAATCATGAAAAAGTTGGGTGACAAAAGAGCCAAAGAAATTTTTAGACATACATAATGTTTTCCATTGCCAAGTAAGTGAATGAGGTATTAGTGTTAAGTACAAGGAGGTCACATAGAGGATATGGAGCAGTCGATTAGGCATCATGAAATCGATGGATTAGCATACAGAGTGGGAATATTGAAGTCGGATGACAGACACTTTCCATGTGAATGCATGGTGATGATAAATGCATTTAAGAGAACCATCAATTGCCACCCATAGCAGGAATTTTATATCAACTTAACATTTATAAAGAGAAGAAAATTGAATTTAAAATATTTTTTCCTTTGTTAATTTTTTTTTTCCACTTAGTAATATCAAGGAGATGTGAAATTTCTTTAATACTTAATAAAATTTCATAGCAGACATTTAGAAAATATTCATGGCAAGAAGAAATTTACTGTAAACAATAAATAAATAAAGTGAAGGATATTTTTCATTTAAGTAATTTGTGCTTTCTAATTCAATGACATCATGGAGATGTATAATTCCTTAAATATTTGATATGAATTAGAATTTAAAATACATTAACGAAAAGGGAAGATTGGCAAGTATGCATTTTGTATATAAAAGAATTGAAAATATTATAATGAATGATTCAAAAATTTTAACGGTGTCTATCTCAAAATGAAGGAGGTGTAATTTTTTCCTTATTTATCTTGGAGTTGACATATGGCACGAATGTGTGTGTCTGTGTGTCTATGTTGTAGTAGTATAGATAAATATCCAAATTTCA
>APFE030484356.1:38223-57957 GCA_000404065.3 Pinus taeda
CCTCTGCAGAAGGAGCATCATCAGATCCCTTTCCTTTATCAACAGCTTTAGATTTACACTCCCTTCTGAAGTGCCCTTCCTTTCCGCATTTCCAGCACACCACCTTTGTAGGTTTTCCTGGAGATTTAGATCTCCCTCTAGATTTAGATCTCCCACTCGATGACTTTATTTTGTTTCTGTTCTGGGACCGTCCTCATACAAACAAGGCATCACCATTCTGGTTGTCCATATTTTTCCGTCTCATCTCCTCCATCGGCAAGGCTGAGACTATTTCATCAAACTGCAAGGCAGTTGCATTGTTACCTATTGCAATAACCAGACTATCCCACGAATCTGGTAGAGAACACAACAAACTGATGCACTTATCTTCATCTGAAATTTTAATATCAACATATGCTAGTTGACTTACCACAATATTAAATGCGTTTAGATACTCTGTCATCGAGTCTCCATCTTTCATCCTTAGGTTATACAACTTTTTCCGCAGGAACAGTTTATTCACTAGAGACTTAGAATGGTACGAAGTCCCTATCTTGTCCCACAAAGCCTTCATCATAGCTTCCTCTGATACCAAATGTAGGTTTTAACCCCGTACAAAAATTACCTACATACAAATTCTAAAACACAGAAAATAAACAATGCAAGAGCATAACACATAAAACACATATACACAGAAATTTTCCCTTGGATCCCAAAACCGAGACTACCAGCTTGATTTTTCATTATGTTCCTTTCAATGTTATAATACATATTTATACATGTTGAAGAACCCAATACCATGTACCGAAAACTATCGCATCCAATACCATGGACTGAAAACCATCGCGTCCAAAAAACATGTGCGAAAGTCATGCACAAAACCATAGGTGGGTCCGCCAACATAACATAGGGTCCAAAACCAAAATTTTCCGGGGCGCTGCCCTGGACCCCATAAAGTGGGGTTACGGGTACACCTCAAACCCCCTGTGACCCCCCCCCTCCCGCTACACAATCAGTGCAACGAAAGGGGGCTTCGCCCCCCCTCTAACCCGCATCTAACTACGTGGGCTAGTCGTGGAAAGAATATAACACAACCCAACATAACGGCCTAGGGTGGAAGTCTGCAACTGAGTACGCAGACCCCTGCAAATGTCTACACAGGGTGGATAGAGTCTGTAATCACTTGGAAGATATCAATAAAGAGAAGTATTCTGCAATTTCTGTGTCTTTGTTCTGATTGATGCATCTTGTCATTTTATGTATGAATTTCCTTTATAATTATTATGTAATGCACGAATGTGTATAATTATGTTGGATAGATGAATGCAAATAAGAGTATCTATTTGTGTGGTGTTAACTGTGAGAATATAATAAGGTAAGTAAGATTCATAAGGTAACTAGACAATCTATGCAATACGCTGCTTTAGTAGCGCGAAATTATCTGAGTCATAGGATAGGGTTGTGTGAAGGTCAGTCATACCATTTCATGGAGGTATCGAAGGGCGGAATAAGGGGTTAGAAAGACAAAGCCATAGAACTAAGTGACATGCACGAAGGTAGGAATAGAAGGAACAAAATGACATCACAACCATCTTAGGGTGCGAAAACTTGGTTATAACATCCCCCCATACTGATTCAGGTGAGACTTCGGTCCGCGCTCCACAGGTTGATACCGCAAGGGCCAGTAATGTAGGGATTTGTTTGGCTAATTAACGTTGAACCTGGGTCAGGTCCCCTCAAGCCAACATCAAGTCCTCAAGCTTCAGTGTCTTTCTTGCTCAAAGGCAGCTTGCTGATCACAGTTTGATCTTTTCACTTCACAGGTTGCTCACCCGAACTTGGTCCAATTGCATGATGAGCAACTTCCCCTTTAAATTTGTGCATTTCTGGAGGGAAACCATCCCTCCCTCCAGAAATTAAGCAATCCTCTCTGGCGGCCTATTGGACTCTAGGATTGCGCAATCCTGCTAGCTAACCCTCCCAGTAGGATTTGCGCAAAGCAGTAGATTGTTCAGCCTAGGATTTGTAAAAATCTGGGCAGTAGTTAGCTGCTCAGCCTAGAAATTGCACAAATCTCCTGGGCAGCTAACCCAGCTCCCAGCCAGAAATGCATCTTTCTCTAGCAATTAAGCAGTCTCCTACATGTGCAGCTGAGTTGACCGGTTCCCTCCGGGAATAAGCAAAACAGACTTGCATGCATGGATTGTTTCTCCCAAGACAGCATGCAAAGGAAACCCTTGTTTCAGGGATCTATGTTTAGCAATTGGAGGCTACATGCAAGGAACAATTCAGAAACCTCCCTCCAAGTGTTGCTTCCCCTAGATTTATGGCATGTTCATCACAACCTCGATGTTATCAAAACTCATCAACCGGACACTGCAGAGCTCATTACTCACATCAAATTTGTAGTTCTGACATCCCACATTACATCTAGGAGCAGTCAGCACATTCAGCTCAGCTATCTTGGAGTAAGCTCGCTTCCCATGCCTTGTTCTGCATTTCTGTCACTTCTTGTGTATTCACTTGTGTGAGTGTTTTTTGCTTGATTTCTTTGAACGCCTACTATCATTTACATGTTCTAGCTTGTCCTAGCTCTATTTCAATTTCCATTGCTATCTCACTATTGTCGTATGCATGAAACTATTTTGCACAGACGTTCACCCAACCGGCGAACTACCTCACCCACATGCATGTTGATCTGTTTGCTGAATATTTCATTCATGTTTTGCATGCACTGTCAATCACTTCTGCTATCACTTATCATCACCATGCATTTACTATCTTAGTTGCTTTCAATTTCCCATCGGCAAATCAAGCCAACCTTGGCCCAGACTCAACCTTCACCAAGGCTGCATTGCGCAATCTAGGGAAGGAAGGCTCACCTTCCTCTCCATATTTGTGAATTCCTACCCAAAATTGGCCTTAATGATTGTTTTGTGCATTTCTGGAGGACAGTGGCTGCTTGGCTCAGGAAATTGCACAAATCTGTCCTTGGGCTAGCAATCCTCCCTAGCTGGAATTGTGCAATGCGCAATCCCAGCAGTCAGTAGCCAAACTGGACTGTACATTACACAGTTCCAGTAGTCAATCAGTCTCTCAGCAGCCCAGACTGTGCCTACTGTAGTCTTGGCAATCGGTCTCCTGACCTCCCAGCTGAAATTGCGCAACCTTCATGATCAATCACCTAGGTATGTTGCAAGTCAGTTCTCATGTTCATTTTGTTTTTCGACTGACAGATTGCTTGTCGTGAGTGTTTCCATATCTATAGGTATCGTAGGTGCTCATCTACCTCTCAGTAGTACAGGTACAATGGCTTCAAGGAGAGCAGAGACAAAGACACTGTTTAGAGCATGCTTGGGGATGCAGTCTATCAAATTTCTATGAGCTTACCGACTCACGAAGACATCAAGTTTTTCATGGACAAGGACATCAAGCAGTTGCATCACATCAAGCAACATCATGAACAATAGCTGAAGGCAGCACACCGAATGTAGTGAACATAGCGAATGAAGCAAATGCAAGAAGAAGGTTGTTGAAAACATAGAGGCGAAGCAAAGTTGCAAGATCAAGCAGATCCATTGATAATGTAATAAACTTTAGAGAATCATGCTATGAAGTGACGATGCGACATGAAGATTGCGCGAAGGCATAATATGGAACAAAGAAGGAGCTGCATGTGCTGAAGCGACAACTCAGGAAGAACATGAAGTTTCATAGATAGTCCAATGAGTTGCAGCAGGAACAGGAACAACAGTGGGCACAACATGCACTCACGGATGAAACTGCACCAGTACAAGTTAAGGATCCATCCCAGCAATTGAAACAAAACAAACAGGTGAGCAGTGTTTTTGATCGCATGCAAAGGATCCAGCAGCATGCATGTCGTTGATCCCACGCATGCAATCCAACCCATTCAACGCACTCACCAAGGTGAAGACAAGAAGCAAGTCCAACTGGGGCTGAACATGCACTTTGGTAAGTTGATGTGCATGACCACCAGCACACACTTGAATATCAGCACGGACACTATGCATCAATGTGTTTCCAGTTCAACTGTACCCAAGTTGACCATATGCATGTTAGCAGACGAGTTGGATGAAGTGGTCAAACCAATGCACCAGTTGCAACAGAGGCAAGGGTTCGCTTCAACAAGATGTCACCATGAGTTACAAGCACACCATCATGGAAGACCTAGCTTGGCATCAATTCACTAGCTTCACTCACCATCACAAGCATGTCCAAGAGTTAGTCTCACCACAGTGGACTGAGTGTCAGTGATGTCTTGCAAGGCTTACTCAAGCCATGTTGTCTCACATGAGTACATGTGCATTGTAATGTTGAGTCATGCCAAGTGTAAGTAGAGTGTCAACAGTTGGATGTAACAGTCATAGAGTAGGTGGAGACTCATGAGGGTAGTTGAAATGTCACAAAGGGGAATGCCAAGGGTCACCCCACCCTTTGCTATAAATAGTCCCTCATAACTCATTGTAAAGGATTTTGGTCATCCAAGCTTCTACTAAGGCTATCTTGAAGAAGGCTTGGACAGTATTGTAATGCCCCTTGGCTTCTCCACTGCACGGAGCTAGTACATCTCTTTGGAGGAGCAGGCAGATGTGGCTATAACATTCCATTATTGGAGCTAGCAGGTTTACATGGTGTATTGTATGATTGTGACTTACACTTCTTTAATAATAAGAGCCATCATATTTTCATGCATATGTTTTTATTGTAGTTGGATTGTTCCAGTTGCCTTAAAGATATATGTTGTTTAACTTAGGTACTTGTATATGAACTGATTTATATGCAATTATATGAATCTTGTTGTTAATGTGTTGCATATGTTGTTGATGTTGTCACGTCTGTGTCGACTGCTCTACCGAACATCAGATAGACCTTTCTCATGAACCTTGCTATATAAACCTTCACACTCATCTCAGATTGATCCATGAGTGTTGTTCGTGTTATCTTACCTTGTATGTTGTGACTGCTGCATCTGAGTGGACTGCTCCATAGAAAGCTATGCATGTCCTTTGTGTGGTGTGTTCCTAGTCGAGTTGGGACTGATCCCTTTCAACCTGGAATTCACCTTCACCTTCCTCTCCATTCGAAGTGTTGGAACCTCTCATACACATTCCTTGACTCTATGCATCGGTCACACCCTTGCTACTGACAGAGTTATCTTACTTGCCTCTGTGCGACATCACGGTCAAGGCACTACCTTATGCCCCACTGTTGGGACTCCTACACCAAACTGTTTGAGGTATAACTGGGACTTATTATCGGGGAGATCCCCTTGACATTTTGGTGGGTCTAGCACCATCAACACTTCTTTACAACCTACTCAAAGTTCACTCACAAAGAAAATAACCTCCTTTGTGATTTATATCAACATGATGTGTTGTTATTTCACAACAAAATCTAGAACCCCAATCATTTTGTGAGGGACATTCAACTAAGAGATTTTGTTTCCTTTTTGACCAACCAAGTTAACTAGGATGAAACTCATAAGGTTGCAGAAAATAATTTTGACAACAGTCTATGGATAAGGGGAGAGAATTTCATGCCTTTATAGGTCATCCATAATCATAAGAGTTATATTCTCCCCCCCCCCCCAAAGGGAAAAATTGAATTGAAGAATAAGTAGAAGACCATTACACGTTGTATGGATAAAATCAACATACTTAGAGAACCTTTCTAGGAAGGATGAAAATTGAGATGGAAATAGGCTAGGGAGATCCTCAAGCATAAAGATCCATTCAATTCTAGCAATTTACAAATTGCCTTGGAGTGAGTGTCGAAATATTTAAGGGGCATGGGACAATGTATGGACAATTGGATCAAATTAAATTTCCATTATTCTATGATACAGTTCATGAAAAATCCATATAATAAGGAATATAAGCGGGCCAACAAAAGGGAAATTGCTTGCTTGAAAGTCATATGTAAAAAGGGAGGATGCTTCCTTCCAGGTGAAGCAGGACATGAAAATTTCAACCTTAGCGACCTCCATGGGGGCCCTATTCTCTATGAATCTAACTAATTCTTAGTTTCATAAGGAACATGCAACAATTTTGGTTGAGGGGAGATGACAAGTGTCCAAATTGCACATTTTCAACACCGACAGGTAACATTTTTTATGCCATTCTTCCACTTTCCATTCCTAATGTAATTTTCATCCATTATTACCCTATTTTTGGTGTAGGAATGAATAATCTATTTTTCGCTACTTATACACATATTATTATGCATCATGTCATGATATTTTAATCTTTCATACTAATATTTTCAAATGGGAGAAAAATTTATTGGATGCAACTCCTGCGTGTTGTTGCAACACCAGTTGCAACGCCACAACAAGTGTTGCTAACTAACACATAGGTGTTGCAACTCAAACCAAGACATGCAAGTGCTGCAATTCTCCTCCATGCCATTGTTGCAACTCATTGTGTTGCTACAACTTCAACATGGCCACTTACATATGAAAATGTTTCAAATCGCCCATGACCAATGAATTTGTTGCAACTCACAAATGCCATGTTGCAGACAGAATCCTTGGAATGTGAAAACCTTTTTTTCTACCCCTCTTGTAAATGTCACTATGAATTTTAACTCATGTAAATATTACATAAATATAATAAAATGACTCAGTTGGAGCAGTGGACATGGATTCAAAGGTCTAAGGAGGAGGATTTTCTTGAAAACCCAAACCACTACATTTATTTTATCACATATCTCCCAGATGAATTAATGGCATTGTGAGTGCAAGCATTGATTGGTCTATGGGTTGCCTAAGTGAAGGATGAGCCATACCATTCATTCTCTTGTGGATCACATTGGTGTGGAAAACACACAACAATGGGACAAGGAGAAAATAGTTGCTGGGAGACGGCGAGAGAGAATGCTAAATTATGTGACTTGCAGACAATGCTGGTATGCACAAGAGGTAGAGTGTGAATACACTTGATAACACAAACTGACAACATGATATCAAATCAAGGGAACTCACTAGAGAAGGGGGACAAAAAGATAATTTATGCACAAGGCTTGGAAGCACACTGAGGAGTGTGGTGTAAAGAGAAGCTCGTTGTGTTAAGAAGGTGGAGTCGCAGTAGACTTTATACTCCTACTTAGCAGGTGGAGACGTTGTCTACTCTAGGACTTCTTATGGTGTTTTCATAGGTGGAGATCCTAAGGGTGGAATTTGGATTCCCATGAAGGCTAATAAGTGGAGGCATGGTGTGCTCCAGATTCCTATGGGTGAGCAGGTGGAGGAAATGTGGGATCAAGATTCCTGTAGTGTGAATCAGGTGGAGACACCATGGGTCTAGACTCCTGTAGTGTTTGATTGGTAGAGACATTATGTGTTCTAGAATCCTATAGGGTTTTGTAGGTGCAATGTTGTGTGTTATGGATCCATGAAGTGTTTAGTGGGTGGAGAAACTGTGTTCTCTAGATTCCCATGTGATTTGGTTAACTATACTAGTGTGAATATCCCTTCAGCAATTAAATCCTCATACTTTGAATCCAGCTCGTGGGTGGTCAATTGTATGAAATCTTATAATGCAGATGGACTATGGTTGGGTGGATAATTGAAGTCCCTCCCTCAGTTGCTATTCATCTAATATATATAAATAATTGTATTTACTTGTACTTATGTGCACGATGGATAATGCATGATGTTGTTATGTTTATGAAAATAAATATATTAGTACTTTTATTGGAGGAATATGTTACTCCTAGTTATTTACAATGAGATTCTTATGTGATTGTTCTCATGTTTTTGAAGGGCTTACGGATTTTGTGTTGTCGGTGTGTTCTTGAATTGCAAAACTATTTATGTGGTCGTGTATGAATATCAGATATATTCAATTTTCTATTACAATGTATGTATTTCATTATTTGGCATGGAAATGCATGCTTGATTGATTGAGCCTATCGATTGTTTTTATCTTTAAATATATGATTTATCAGTAGCTTTGATAGTAATGTGAGATAGTTAGTTTGGGGTGGGAAACATTGCTGTTGTTGCATTGTGTCATAGAGAAATGTGGCTATGATTTGTCTTGTTCATGTGTCGGTTAGTGGCCATGTCAATAGCTAGAATGATTTATTATGGGTATTTGTACCTGGAATGTTAGTGTGGAATGAGGGTTTCATTCATGTGAAGGTTAGTGTTTTGAGTAACATTAGGCTTCGAGGAAAGCTGGGGTGAAGTCCTTGAAATCCTCAGAGTTCTAAGTCTAAGTGTCGTAAACCATCAGATTTATATCTAGGTTGGCAAAGCATTCGATAGGAATTCTATCCAAGATAGATATGTTGTTCAACTTGGCAGATGCATTTGGGAGTCTATACATCTAGGCCATTTTCACTTGTGCACTTTTATGAGTACACCGGATTTGAATTAACCTGGATGAGTTGCAAGGAAGAAAGAGAAAAAATGTTAAGTTTTGGGTAGGAATCGTTTGAGAGATTGAAGGCTCAAATCCAAACATGGTCGCAAGTTGTATCGATACATGTATTTAGAGTGGGGCCCATAAGAGAGTGCATCAACACAAGCCTAGATTACATTATAAGAGACAGATGCATTTGGAATTCCAGGACATCTGTGGGTGAGGATGAGACGCAAATGCGTGAAGCCTCAAATGTGGATAAAGTTTGCAAATGTGTTGTGAAATGGTGGTGATCCAGATATATTCAGGGATCTAGGGGTCCAAGATGTTTTCCAAGAGAAAATCATGTGCTCACCCAAATATCCCATGTGGCCGGATACAAAGGGAATTGTGGATTTACGCGAAGAGGTTGGGCCTAGTGGGAATCATAAGCTAAGATGATGTCGAGAGAATCACAAATGTGTTGTTGTGGCCATGTAGGCATTGCAAATGACATGATAGGGCCACTTGGGATACATGTGCGTACCGCATGGAAACACTTGATGATGTGCCAATATTTTATGAGTAAAATTTGGAAGGGCATAACTTTCACTGTAGGAGTTGGATTGAGGTGAAATATACATCGCCAGAAACTTCTTGATGATTTGAATGTGATGGTGTTGTCCAAATTTGATTCCACAAAATTTGGGAAGGGGAAAAAATTCGTAATCTCATCTCCATATTGAAACCATGGAGGTCAGATTAGTTGAAAGTATGGCACCTCCCATTAGCCTGGGAAGTCTAAAGTGGTGGGAGGGAGCATTTACATGCAATTTCCATTGTTGCAACTTTTGCTGTTGTAACTTCTATTGCATTCTACACCAGCTAGTTGGTCAATAGTCCAACTATATGATCAACACGAATATCTCAGGATGGAAAACAAAAGAGGCAAGCGGGTGACCGATTAAGAAGGACAACTCAGTTGCTAATGACATCTAACTGATTTAAGTCAACTTTTCCTTAATTCATACAAATTTTTTAACAGACAGTTGTAACAAGATGAACTGTCAGCCTGAACTTTAACTTAGTTTAGGTAGCAAGCTTATTGTATAAATAATTGGCTTCCTTCGAAGTCCATGGAGAGGAGAAAATAAAATGAAGAATTTTGTTAACTCTTGTGTAGTTTCTCTATTCATTGTACTAGAAAATATCCTTTGCTCCAATTGCTCGATGTTAATTTCGTGATCATGTGACTGCAAATTTCCCAGTACCTTGTCTAAGGAGGTAGGGTCCCTCTTTAGCCTGGTACTACTAGGTAGCATTAGGAGATAGTTAGTATTTACAACTTTGTAATTTACAATTATTTCCTATTGTTGCAATTCTGTTGATTTTCTTTTGCTACAACTCCATTAATTTTCTTTTGCTGTAATTTTTATATTTTCTTGTGTTGTAGTTAGATTAATTAATTGTTGGTGCAACTCCGGGTTATGTAATTAAGGAATTAATCCTAGGGTTGATGATTGGATAATATATTTGCATGATTATGGAATTTTTGGCTATTGCCGCAACTCTTCTTACTACAACTTGAATATAGCTTACTTTTACTTTGTTTTCAGTAACAATTTAAAATTGAGAGTTGTGTGATGTTTGCAATTGTTTTTCCATTATTTACTTGAAATTCATTGCATCCTAATCACATGCCCTTGCATCTTTGTAACATAAAACAAAGAATGTTGTTATAATTAAATAGGTCCCTTTTAGCATCTGGTGTGTTTACTTTCATGACTTTTGATTTACTTTCCCTACAATTTACTTATTTTCCATTGTTTTATTTTTTACAAACTGTAGTTTGTTTAGTCATATTAGTAACCTATTAAAACATATTTATATAGTACTATGGAAGACATCATATTACTACAACTTCATGACACATAACAAATTACACTAGCATATATTGTGCATGATAGTTCACAAGTTCCAAACAAACCTCAGATTTTCACTTTAAATGTACAACTATTCAATTGACCACTAAGATAATTAAAAGTAATTGAAAATCCCATCATCGACATAGTGGTGGTCAACCTTTTCATTATGTTGATAAGGCTAAGGGAATGTTGTGAATGTGGAAATACATGTTTTCATAATTTATTGACTTGGCACTTGAAGACAATAATTTTCCCATTACAATATTGATAATTTTTAAAGTTAATAAAAAATAAGAAAATGTTAATTAAAAAAGAAATACTTTTAAGCAAGTCCCATAAAATGAAGGATGGAGAATGCACTAGATCCAAGTGTGTTATACAAAATTTCACTATTGCGAACAAAGTTGAATTCCCTAGATCTAGTGGCTTTATATAGGACAACAAAAGACAAAAAGCATGAAGTCTTCCTTAGAGAAATTAGAGAATGGGAAAGAAGCCTAACTGGAATCTTTAGCAAGCTCTCATTTCCTCCTCTCTTCTAATCTCCAATTCTAGCTCCAAGTGCAATAATTAGAACCTGCACACACGACTAAAACAAGCAAAGGATCCACAACATCCACGTAGAATAATATAGCATCTCTATTCAATGAATCAACATGACATTGAAATACTTGAGTGCAAAAATAACACAACAAATATAGGAAAACAAGATACTCTTTGTATTAGTAGAAATAGGAGATATTTTACAACCATAAATAGTAACTGATTTTGTAGATGTCTCCCAAAGTTGACTTGTCCTTCCTTGTCACAAGGCACACCTCAATATAAAACCTAATGCATGAATATGATGACTCCTTTAGATTCAAGTCAATAGCATAAGGGAACTATCAATCTCCAAAAGCCAACGTTGATGCTATGGATAGCAGTAAATTTATAGGAGAAGAGTGGTGGTTTATGATTTACCATTATGGGCTTGAGATCCACATGTGATGGGAGGATGAGCTCAAGGGATAAGAGGTGAAGTCTCCAAGATAGGATCAGATAGGATTTGAGCTCTTTATCCATGGTAAATAGTTAAAACAACCTTGGAAGCTTATGGAGGAGGAATCTTAATAAAAAAAAATTCCAAATTTCTAGAATTAGCACACCTGGAGAAAGGAGCAACATGTGTTGATCAACGCAGGTGGACAAGCATGAAACATGCATTGAGCACAGGTGACTAAGGAAGAAAGGTGTGCTAGTGCTAAAATCAATGTTTTTGAGAAATTTGTCCTAGAAACTCAGACTTTTTGGAGAGGTCATGCTTAGGGCTTTGTGAAGGGATGATGACAAAGTGTTCATGGCTACTGATTGATCTAGTTTTCAGGCCCATTGACCAAATGTGAAAAAATGTTATGTAAATGATTCCCCCCTAAAGTACAAAGTCACAAGTGGCAACTGATGATTGAAGTGATTTACCTTGTGAAAAGTCTGAATCAAGAACAATTGGTCGAGATCATTATCTATTACAATACATTTTCATCATGATATCACTATTGAGGGATGCATACCCATGCTTAACACATAAGCTAACATTACATTTACAATGATAAAGAAGTCACGTCCACTGATGACAAAGAGTGGACCCATTCTTGGATGACTATATGTATGATTATAGCCATAATACTTTGCAATCTTGTATTAATTCCGTAATCACAGCCTGGGTGGATGAAACTAGATTCAGGGTCTTCTATCTCATTCACTCGATCACTTTGATGTACAAGTCTAACCATGTGAATAAATGAGCTGTAGTCGAACATGGTAGACACCATTTTATTACCGTCCCATGACGTAACCCATTAACAAAGGCGAGAGAAACCATTGATGATGTTAATGGCTCTCAAGGTACCATAGCAAAATATGTATGGTGTGAATAAAGGAGTCAAAGTTGAACACCACACACAAACTTTCAGTTAAAGGCCAATGATGAAAACTTGTTTTTGAGAGTGAGGAAGCTTTCCATTGATTTATGAAAACCCCAAGGTACGAAGGGATTTTCTATGTCAACTTCCTAGATAATGAGTTGATGTCGACAAGAAGCACCCCATCACTGAAGGGCCTTGATGTATCCCTCGTCAACGACACGAAATAGGTATCAAGATTTGAGACATAATGATGTTGATGTGGAACTGGTTCATGAGCAAAAAATATGAATGAAGGCTTAAGACTATCATAGCAGATATCAACTGAAGGATTTCTCTTGAATATATCGATGACATTTTATGGAGTTGGCAGCATTGACCCAAAACTGAATATGGAAGATTTTGATATGGCGTGATGAAATAAAGAGACAAGTAGATTTCCCAATCTAATAGTCAAGGAGATGAAGTGAAAGAGTGTCATGTTCAAGAGTGACTCGCTACCATTAATAGGTTAAGTACCTTTCTTTCCCAATTTCTCCAACCATTTCTGGTCAATACCTCTTTATTTTTTACAATCTTGAGGAGGATAACATATGCTTGATCTATAATTTCATCCTTCAGATGAATCCCTCTGAGTATTTTTAATGAACCCTGAGAAGGAGTGGTTTAGTCCTATCATGTTCAACGAGTCCATTGTTGTTTGATTATTTTACAAGTCCAATGAAGGAATAACTCTCCTCCTTTTTCATGTTTAGAGAGTTTAGAAAAGACGCAAAAAGGAAAAACTCCAAAGGTTCATTTTTGTAAAATCATCTCTTGAGTTCGAAAAGGAAAAAAACAATACTTAGGAGAACCTCTTAGCCATGTTCAACTAATATATTCATTTTTTGTAAATAGTCTATCCTAGTCTGAAAAAGGGTTAAACTTATGCTCGACAAATTCCTTTTCATTTACTTTAATGAGTTCGAAAAGACAAGCGCTCAACAATTTTTTCATGTTTAAGGAGTATGAAAAGAGTTGAAAGAGGACTCCTCTTGGAGGAACAAGTTGTATAAATGGTTGCTACTAGTTCTGATCATGATGGAACTTCTCAAAACATGTAAAGGTCAAGAGGCTGGCTAATAAAACCACTCATTGCAGTGGTTCCTCAGGAAAGGGTAAAACAACCAAGTGAAAGTGTATCATCGGCCAACCAGATGGTGATGATGGAATGATAAAACCAAGGCTCATCTAGAAGAAATAGGCTAATAAAAATGGAAATCATGAGAAGTGGGATGAAAATTGTTTCATTTTTACATAAGCTTCAAACATGGGACACCATGCTTGAGAATACTTGAGTATGGTTTCATGTTTACACAAACTTGAAACATGAGAAAAAATATGCTTGATAGTGGTTTAATCTATACACAATCTTGAAACATGAAATAAGTTTACATGTCCCCAACATAAGGACTTCATACTAGGCACATTCCCCCCAAGCTTCATTTCATTCACCTAAGTAGATTATTGGTTACTAATATGTGGATGGAATGAAGGTTCATTTATAAGATCAAGTGAAAGACTTGATCAGGACTTTACGAGATCTAATCAAAGTCTCGAATTGGAAGGGGAATTGTTTCATTTTTTAATGATATTGACATAAGAAAAGAACTATGCACATGGGACCTTATTTCATTTTTTAACGAGTTTGACACAAGAAAAGAATATTTGCTCTGGGACCTTGTTTCATTTTTTAATGACCTTGACACAAGAAAAGAGAACTCTGCTCATAGGACCTTGATCATGACCTCCATGAGGCCATGGATTCCAAGAGGTTCTCATCAGATGGAAGAACAATGTTCTATAAGGGATACATATCAAGAGATCCAAGGGAAAGATCAGGCAGCAATGGTCCCAGTACATGATGCACTACATTACCTACTAGATCATCAGTAGACTTGTGCATGGAACATTATGCCACATAATTAATTTGTGGCGGGGGAGATACCACTTTCATATAATGAAAATTTAGGGATGTTGGTTTATTGGGAGTCAAATTAGGACCAACGAATGAAAGTTGGTCAATGGTCATGATTCATCCTTCATGCGGGAAAGACATCACACAAAATAGTGAAGAGACAATGTTATCCGGGAATAGTGTCCACTCGGATGCTGCTATTCCCACTAATATGGGTGGCTATATTAGAAACAAACAATCAAAGTCTACTGTTGTTTCCTTTTATTAAAATAGACGAGAGGAGGAACAAGAAGACCAACCTGAGTCTTGCGCTCGATTTCCTCTCCTTCTTGATAGAGCTTCACCGCTTCTTCTTTGTCTGCCCAGCTTCAAAAGAACCTGTGGAATCACAGCAACATACTACTATGCAAGAAACAAGGATCTAAATTCATAAATAATATAGGATCACATGTGTATTAACCATATACATGCATATATAAACAAGTACACAAGAATATGGAAGGAAACAAGAATAGCTTATTCAGATGAAAAGTAGAAAGAATATTATAACCATGTGCTCTGACCCAGCATCATCCTCCAGCTAAGAAGCCCTTCTTCACCTCAAGCAAAACTAAATCACCCAACACTGTGAATGTACACCAGAATACCAACAACACTTCTCTATAAGATACAAAATTCCAGCCTCTGGATCTCTATGAAGAGGGATCCATATATAGATGATTACAGAGAGCTGAGTCATCTTCTGGGATATTGATTAGTGTCTTCTCTCTGATAGTTCCTACTTCCACTTGGAGAATGATGATCTCTTACCCAATCCCTGGTTGAAAATGGAGTGGCAAGTGTCAAAGGGGAAGCTTCTGGAAGATTCCATGATCTTCCACCTCGCATTTTTGTCCATGCCATTTGTCCATTCCCGACCATCGCACCCTACAGAGGAGAAAATCAGTATGCATCACACTATGTACACTGGGAAGGTGATATGCATCGCACCCCCTCCATTGAGCTTTCAGTATGGTCCAGTTTTGACCATTTATGAGCAGTTTTCAGTGGAGAACTTCTGGGAGATAATGTAATCAGTTGACCTTGTTCCTTTAGGCAGTGAAGCATCACTTTTAGGGACTTAGGAGCCCTCAGTTTATGGACATTTATGATTGGGGTTGAAGTGCCCAAAAATGTCTATAACAGACAAGCGCTCCCATGTCATAAACATAATCACGCCCAAGGATTAAATTAAAATCCAAAGGGCCTTAGAATACCATCAAATTGACATAGACAATGTTTCCTCCCAAAGTAATTGGAAATAGAGGAAGGATCCCTAACTATTGATTTGTTCTTCTGTTAAAATATAATAAATTTTGGGTAACAAACACAAGTTGCATAGAACCTAAATATTTCCAAGTAGTTAAGGAAAAAATACTAATAGATGCACCTCCATCTATGATTTTTCTAGGTACGAGCATATTATAAACCTGTACTATGATCTGGAAGGGCAAGTAAGGAGGAAGGTGATATCTTGTTAGTCAACTCCAATTAAAGGAAGTGAGCATACTAATTAGAGGGGGTTTCATCAGAACGAGAGAACTACCCCCTTGTGTAATGGGAACGGGAGAATTTCTCCCCTGTGCTGTGGGAATGGGAGAAATAATCCCCTATGTTGTGAGAATGGGAGGATTGCATCCCTGTGCTATGGGAATGAGAGGATTGTCCCCTGGTGTCGTTGGGACATGAGGATTTCCCTCTAGTTCATTGGAATATGATGAAATGAGAAGAACCTAAGTGGTATGATGTTCACTTTCTATAAGAAAGGTACGATTAAATGTAGGTGGATTCGAGTTAACCATTTTCTCAACCAATGCTTGGTCAAGAAAAGACTCATGGGACTCATGTTCAAAGAGAGTGGGATTGACTGGAGATGGATTATGATCAATCACTTCATAATTCAATGGAGTATTGGGAGAAAGCTTCTATTAATTAGTCGAAAATTGGGGCTGAGAAGATGTAAGGTTTTCCAACACTTTTGAGGCTTCATCCATACAAGGACAAAGGTGAGTAAGATGATTCCCTTCACATAACCTACATGGAAAATTAAATTTACCCTTTTTCCCATGGACCTGTTAGAGCCTAGATTTGCCTCAGGCTGAAAAGGCAAGGTTCTAGGTCCACATCAAACCACGCTCAACCTCGTAGCTAGCCCTACGAGGACAGGAGAGGGCTCTCCCCGGGTCAATCTCGGCAAAAGATAATCGATGAGGCTCGAGATGACTGAAATAGAAGCTAATTTTAGGCTAGTTATGAAGTACAAGGGTTTGATTTAGTTTTGAGGATTTGGTGTTGAAACAGGGAAAGGCAAATTTGGGCTTGGGGATTGAGGCATAGTTTTTGCAGAGGTCTGAATGGGGAAAGGAAGGCAATTGCCTTGATGCTTTTAAATAGAATGAATGGGTAGATCAGACAGGTGAGGAGCTAAGGAGATCAAGAAGGTTTCAAGGATTCTCCTTAAATAGGTGAAAACATTGAAAATCAAACAAATTTAAAGGCAGAGTATAAAAATATATGGATTCTACCTTAACACTTCATTTGTTCAATTGCAGAAGATGAGAGAAGGAAAATGATACACATAACAAATTACAATTACTGAGAGAAGCACACCATCAAAACATAAAGCCACATGGATCCCAAACAGTGCTGCAAAACCCTAGTCTTTCCTTAGCCAAAAATGCAGAGAAAATATGTATAATGATATCCCAAAGCAATCCCAAGTGTCCAACCCTAAAAATGACTAAGAGAATACATGATATAGACTAGCCCAACCCATTCCCTTGCCTCTAGGGGTCGAGATCATCATTCTAGGAGTTGTTTCAACCAATTCTAAACCAAGCACTGAAATCTAGGCAACCAAAACAACTTGCCTCTATATGTTAGGAAATTGATTCATTCATTAAATTTTCACTTGTTAGTAAATGAATCTTCTAGAACTAGTAAATAAGTGCCAAAATTACATCATGTGTATCCAATTACATCAAGATAGATCAAAAATTACATCATGAAGCAAAACTAGTCAAACTGGCTGAATTTCTGAGCTGGAAGGTGAAAAATTAGGCAAAAATCCTTTGTGCGCCGCGCCAACATCTGTGTGCATCACGCTACTTTGGAGCTGATTTTGAGGCACTTCCTGAAGTCCAAATTGAGCCCAAGTGTTCTTTTTGGAAATCCATACCTGTCTACTTTCCAACCCAAGTGGAATTTCTGGAATTGGATGTCATTTACCCCTCCAAAAATACAACCTCCCAAGACTGCTTCCTGTGTGCCAAAATAGGGGTAGTGAGGTCATTTTTAGGGTGTTTTTTACCCTTTAGGCAACCCAGAACTTGATGAAATCCTTAGGTAATCCATGAGCATACATAACTTTCCATAAAAAACCCAGAAATACAAAGTTTTCCTCCAGAAGATCTCCAAATTATAAGTGCGCGCCAAGTGGCGCTACGCGTAGGACTGAAAAACCTGTTTTTAAAGCCAAAAATTCAAAATTGACAAAATTTTCTCCAAATTCCTTGAAATTTGGGCTAGAAGTGCCTCATCAAGTGCCATGCTCAGCCAAAGAAGCTTCGGCCAAGATCTGAAGATGATCATGCTCTTTTTTCCTCTTTGTCTTCTTTGTTGCCTTCTTCAATTTTGCCTTCAAATTTCTTATTCGCGCCTTGGAACTCATATTTCTGTGCCCTGTAATGGAAAACCATGTGCCTCAACAATGCTTTGTCCTTATCGGCCTTTTCCAACAGTATTTCCAGGTGAATGTTGATTCTCTCGAGTCAAGACTCTCGATCATCATTAATCACTTGTTCCAATGTAGTGAACTCAATCCTCCTCCTTTGGGCAGCTTGGCGATTCTCGCGGATATTTTGCAACTCCATGATTTCTTGCTGATCTTCAAGCTGTTTGTTCCTCTACTCTAAGTATTTTATGATCCACTTATCCCTCTCCAAGTCGAGGGATAAGGCGTTGATCTCTGTCTGCTGCTCCTGAATGACCTCTCTAAGATGTGCACTTTGCGGGCCCATGTCGGTATTGTCATCCTGAATGAGAATGAAGTTAGTCTCTCGCTCACTTGAAGGCCCCTCATCCTGTATTGGCCTCTTGCCTCAGTCCTATACCTGCACTTGTGCTGCTGATGACGGCAACGAGACCCCTTCCACCCCAGGTGGAGATAGTACTCGTCGTACTGCTACAAACAATCCCCTTATGCCTCTCTGAAGGTAACATATGTCGGCACAATGGTAGTCTCTGCCTCCTGACCTCCATGTTGCAGTGAAGGTTCACCCGGATCATGAACAACCTCCTAATGAGCCGCTGAAGCTGTGAAGAACTTACGGGAGATGAAGTCTTCCCATGTGATACCCTGCAGGCCAAGCTGATGTACAACAATGATCTTGATGAGCACATAATGATAAATGTTGTTGTGCTGTTGTTATGGACTCTTCCTCCGCACAAGAGTGGTCATCCTCTTGATGTTTTGGTACATGAAATATGGAATGTTCATGAATTTCACTCTTGTGAAATGCATCAATAACCTGATATGGTATGCATAGAGGCATGAAAAGCGACCTTCACAACTGAAGTATCTGATAATGAGTCTCATCAACGACGCATAAGATTCCTTCATAAACTGAAATGGGAATACTCTCCTGAGCTGCCTCCAATAGCTAGGCCTGATGTAAGGTTCATATATGATCTATCCAGCTGCTACCCTTTGTTCCACTCTTCCCCTATATTCGGTATCCCAGAGGCCTGAGAGATGGTTTCTGGTGTCAAGGTAAAGTCTACTCCAGCAAGAGTAACATGACTATCATGCAAATGTAAAGCAAACAACCGAACTAACTGCTAATGATGTTGGATTTGAGCGATCATCTCACAATATTGAAAGCATGACATTTGCTGAAAGCATGTCATCGCAAGTAGGCAGGCCTGCAATTGAGTTAAGGAAGTAGGCTCTTCTCTGACATGTCTGCCACCTTTTCGCGGCCTTCTCGGCACATTGAGCTCAGTGGATGAGTCACTCCCTTGCTCATACTCTTGCTCATATGATGAATCTATCTCTGTAATAATTGTAGGTTTTAACCCCGTACAGAAATTACCTGCATATGAATTCTAAATCACAGGAAAAATAAAAATGCGAGAGCATAACACATAAAACACATATACACAGAGATTTCCCACTGGATCCCAAAACCGGGACTACTAGCTTGATTTTTCATTATGTTCCTTTCAATTTTACAATACATATTTATACAAGCCGAAGCATCCAATACCATGGACTGAAAAACTATTGCGTCTAAAACCATGGACCGAAAACCATAGGTAGATTTTCCCAACCTAATATAGGGTCTGAAAAAAGTTTTCCCAGGGCGCTGCCCTGGACCCCATAGAGGGGGGCTACCCGCCCCCCTCAAACCCCCGCTGCGCAATCGGCGCAACGAACGAGGGGCTTCACCTACCCTCTAACCCCCCGGTTCACTACGTGGGTTAGTCGTGGAAAGAATATAACACAACCCAACAATCTCCCACTTGTTGTTTTCTTTCCACAGGGGGCCACAGGAGAGCTTAGT
>APFE030484359.1:0-14479 GCA_000404065.3 Pinus taeda
CATCCAAGAATTGTTCATTTATGTAATGTAAAGGAGGTTGCCCCCTCAAAGAGGCTAAATTCTAAGGCGTTGATCTATATTTTCTATCTTTTCTTGAGCTGGTTTCATAACATAAGCACAAAAGGTGGCTGGCGATCGGCAAATCAACGAAACCTGAAGATCACATTACTCCAAGTTACGTCATCGATAAGAAACCACCGATATAAAGGTTGAGCCCCAGATCACAGTCATTGGTCCTATGATAAAGAAACACTAAAAGGGGCTAAACCGTAGGGGGCCAAAGGAGATCAATGTTCACAGTTTATAAAGCATTTTCAGTTTTAAAGCCCCTAATCTCTGAGCTTCGATACATTTATATTAATTGTTTAATATGGCTCGTATGGCTCCAATAGTGTTCCACAAGAAGTTAGGGAGATGGATGAGTTGGCAGCAGTATTAAAAATCATTTACGACCTTCGTGGGCGATCGCTCCCACTTCCTGTAAGAAAAGAAATAATATTATTACGATCAAGAGTGACAGGGAATTGGTCGAGAGAGCATGAGACCTAATATAACAGAAACTCAGTTGGACTAGATGCCAGCAAGGAGAGTGGCGTGGAGATATGTCTTCAGGGCCATCATTACAGTTCACTTATTAATTATATTTTTGTTCTTTTTGATTGATATTGTTATTCTGTTTTATTTTCCAAGAAAGGTATATTTCTGTGGAAGTAATTGGAGGTGACATATCCAACACTCTGAGACAACTAGTCATGTAGACAAAAGGAAGCTCTACACTGAGATATTTTGTAATGTTCATGTTCTCCATCTCCTTATAAAATGGAGGAAGAAACTCTTAGAAAAGGTTCTGAATTTTGAAGAACAACTACATGTTATTTCTGGGGTTGTATGACTTCGAGATTTGCATCTTTCAGAATATTAATGAAATGGTGGTGATTCCTACATTCTAGAACTACAATATGTTACCTATCAGTTGAATTCCATTATGTTCATGTTTTCTCTTTGATTTCATGTAATTGCAACTACCAAAAATGTTTCATTCATTCTTACACATTCATTTGTGTTGACTTGTTAATGAACATGCCTCTATGTAGCTTTGAGATTATATATTTAAATTGCGCTCCATGAATCATCGCATCTAATTCTCCTTCATCCATTATGTCTACTTGTAACTCAGATAAGTGTAGAACTCTGGATGCTCCAAGCTCTATGTGATAAGTGGAGAATTCTTGAGGTTTCAAGCTCTATATGATGAGTTTTTCTATCTCCTTCTCTTCTTTCATTTCTTTGCTAAAGCTGATTAAACTATAGGTCCTCAAACTACTCAGCCTCCACTAGTTCATACATATATTTCTGTAAATTGTATATGTGAAAGAGTACCAGAAATGCATGGCTTATGTCCTTGGATGAATGAACCAACCCATGTTGTTTATTGTATGTATTTAGATATGTGTATAAAATGTATATCATGTCTCTGGTTTCTTAAAGATCATATGAGACACATAAATATAGATGTTACCAAGCATTGATCTTGTAAGCAATCTGAGGTTGTCTCTGGAAGTGACAACATTTGTTACTTTTGATTTGAAAGTAGAACATATGGATGCGCAGACATCATTTCTACATGGGGATATGGAAGAAGAGATATACATGAAGCAACTGAAAGGATTTGTAGTGAAGGTTGTGAAAGAACTGGCAGGTTAAGTAAGTCCTTGTATGGGTTGAAGCAATCACCAAGGATATGGTATCAAAAAATTTGATACATAAATACAGGGACTTTGCTTCACAAGAAGAAAAGTGGATCATTGTTTGTATTTTAAATTGGTTGGTGATCGTATTATTTATTTGGTCTTATATGTGGATGATATGCTACTAATTGAAAATGATAGAGAAATTATCCAGGATGGAAAAACCTAGATATTAGTGCTGCAAATTTTATTTTTCACACGGAAATTAAAAGAAATTAGGGAAAAAGAAAACTTTTGTTAAATCAAAAGAGGTTTGTCAAGACAATATTGCAGAGGTTTAATATGCAGGATAGTAAACCAGTGAAGGATCATATTCTTATAAGTATAAATTTATCTGTAAAATATTGTACCAAGACATAAGAAGAGGAAGATGACATATCCCATGTTCCATTTGAAAATTCAATTGAGAGTTAAATTGATGTATGGAATGGTCTATACCAAGCAAGACATTGCACATGCAGTGGGAGTATTGAGGAGGTTTATGTCAAAACTGAGGAAGGAGCATTAGACAATAGCTAAGAAAGTTTTTAGATATCTATGTGGCACTAGTGATTATGGTTTGTGCTACCAAGGAAGACCAAGATTGGATAGAGTGGTGGACATGTGTGGTTTTGTTGATGTTGATTGGGCTAGATATGGATTAGAGAAGATCTACAGGTTGGTATGTGTTCAACCTATTTGAGGAACAATCAATTGGGTGAGTAAGAGACAGTTTGTAGTCACACATTTAACTACAAAAGTTGAATACTTGGAAGCCATTCATGAAGCAAGGAAACAATTCAGTTATAGAGATTATGTTCATGTATGGAGTTGGTACAATAGGCTATAAGGATAGATTTTGATAGCCAAAATGTGAATTTCCTCGCAAATAACCCTTCTTACCATTCGAAGACAAATCTTATCGATATTCAATGTCACTTTGTGAGGGATATGGCTGAATACAAAAATGTGTTACTGGTAAAGGGGGACACTTTAAAGAATTTTATAAGTACATTGAGAAAGCATGTGAGCATTGAGAATTTTTCTTGATGTAGAGAACTAATGGTTGTTACTTACCTAGATTAGTGAGTGTGTACTCTTGTGGCTCCCTGTGTGCAAAGCAAACAACAAGTGGGAGAATGTTGGGTATGTGATGTATTATTTGCACTATTATCCCGACGCATAATACAATAAGATAGATGTACTAAGGGGGTCACATGGGGGTGATAAGGGAATGGCGCACCTCCCTGCATGGGGTTTGGTGAAGCACCTGGAAAAGAAAATTAGCGGGTTTTGCATATGTTTTTGGCAAGGCACTTTTTGAGTGTATATTGGTTCTGCCCATGGTTTTCTAGATCCATTCTAAGGAACTATGATTATATTTTAATCATGGGTCAATGGTTTGGAGTTTTATGAATGCTACAACATGTATATAATGTATTGAAACATTGTATTCGAATAAATAAAAAAATTGTTTTGTTTTCTTGGTTTTGGGTTTTAGGAGAAAATTCTTTGTGTTTATTTTCTCTCATTATCATTTTAGTTTTTTAGTTTTTTTTCTAAGAATTTGTTTGAGGTTTTTATTATACAAGGTTAAAACCTACAATATATAACTTTTCTTTTTCTCAAGTAAGAGTGGGACCTTCTATTAAACTAGTAAAATACATAATTTACATAATTGTACACCTGCTCTATGAAAATTCAACAGCAGCAGGGCTGTGAAAAAAACCAAAACAAACTTCCAAAACTAAGAAAAGCCCTAACAAGACTACAGAGGAGCTTGTTAGTTGGACTGTCGTGCATCGAAATACAAAACTGAACGCCCTTATGGATGGGCCCACAGATCCAATGACACACACAACTTCAACAAAAGACCAAGCATAAACTGTTAAATAACATATTATCCCGAAGACCATGTGACCCAATCTTCCAAGATCCAAGGGTCACATGTTAATTTTGGGCTGGCACCTCTTCCTCACTTTAACTCTGCTTATGGACACGAAGAGGACTTTAGGCCTCCTATCTAAACTTTATGAGTTCCGAATGCCGAATTATCTTTCATGCACTTTCTCCACCCGAAATCCATAAGATGGAGGATAACCAAAGGGATCACGGAAACTAGCCCCCTTTTTAACCTCTCCTATAAATCCGAAAAAAATATAAGCCCCCTCACTATAAAAGTTTGGGTCTGGATTGAAGAATAAAGATCGAGCATATGTAGCATATGTACGCATGAAATGCATAGGATGGCTGTGATCTCGGGGAATAGCCCACCCTTTAACATTTCTTTCAAACCCGAAGCAAGAAAAGGCCACCAATCTATATTTTTTCGGGTCCGATTGTAGAGTTAACCTCCGCTTATTTTCCAGCCTGATATCCATAGGATGAAAGAGATCTGGGCCATCTTTGGTCAGGATCCTTCCAACCTGCCTACTGTTTACCTTCTACCTCTTCCCCGTGCATTGTCCTCTTTCTTTAGTTTTCATTAGTCTTTTCTTAGCTTATTTCTCAAGCTCTGAAAGTGCTCCCAGACTATGTTAGCCTGGTGCTAACAGTCTTCGTGCAATTTTCCTAGGGGAGTCGACATCCAGTTATTTTTTCTATTGCTTTTTGAATAGAGTACCCCTTCATTCATCAACCAGTTTGCTAGCCTGTTAGCAGTTCTACGAACATGAACAAAATTGAGGGTTCTTAGTGTTTTTAGGTGGATTGGATATGTTGATATACTTGCAATAACCACCAGTGTTTCGACACTCTTTCTGGTGTTGTGCCATTTCATATTTTCTTGACTGAATTGATTATCAACTCAAAGTCAGCTTCGATGATGGTGTTATGAAAATTTGATTCAATTAAGATTTCTAGGCATTGCTCCATGGCCATGGGTTTTTCCATATTATTAGTGGCTTTCCCCAAATAACTATGAAAGATGATTTTTATGTATCCTTGCTCATCTCTTATGGCTCCGCCATAACTAGCCACCCTAGGGTTTCCTTTCGAGGCTCCATCTATATTGCATTTCACAAATACATGCGGAGGAGGTTTCCAGAAGTCCTTATTTGTTGTTATGTGACTAACAATCTTGCTTATGCCCTGGGTGAAAGGCATATGAAGATCTAGATGCATAAGTATTTGAACATCCTGGTCTTAAGGTGGGTTCTCGGGGGGTTTCTTTATAAGGATGCCTACAGTCTCTTTGAGCTGTCTAATGATTTGAGCTATGATACTCTGGGATGAGGCCATTCTGTTCTTGAAAATCCTATTGTTGCGTTCTTTCCAGACATCCCAGATTAGAAATCCTAGAACCAAAGTCCAAGCCTTGTTGGTTATTTCATACTTAGAGAAGCTTCTCCTCCATTTCTTCAAAGTTCCAGTAATGCTGAGAACATCCCTATCCATTTGTCTAAATATTGAAGCCACCTAGTTCCACAAGGTGGAGGTAAAAGGAAAGAGATTGAGAAGGTTTTCCATTGTTTCTTCCTGTAATTCACATAACTGGCATCTGGATGGGCCTGTTACACCTCTTCTCCAAAGGTTATCCCAAGTCATAATTTTCTTATGATGCACCAACCACATGAACATTTTGATTTTCATCGAGTCCGAGTTCTGCCATAGGTCCTTCCATACCCTATCAAGGTTTGGCATGTCAAGCCCTAGGGTCAATCTCTTGGCTTCTTTAAGGTTGAAGTTTCCTTCGTTGTTTTTGCCCCATCTCAATTCGTCTGACGATGTTGATGTCAAAATATTTCTCTGGTCCAAGATCACTGCAAGAGCTTCTGCCTGGGCCTTTAGAGGGGTATCTTCACTATAAACCAGTTCCTTCCATGTTCTCCATTTTCCCTTGTTCCTAGCCTGATCCCAGAAGTCACTTACCCTAAGTAGGCCTTTATTGTGAGTGTCATTCTTGAGATAGGCTAGTTCTTCTCTTAACAGATTAGGTTCCTCTTGCCAATTGTCCTCCCAAAACCAAGCTAGGTTTCCATCTCTGATCTCCTAGAAACTGTGTTTCTGTACAATGGCTCTATTCTCCCATGATTTATTCCAAATGTGGGAGCCTTTGATGAGCCCAGACATCCGAATGAGATCCCTTTCTTGCCAAATATTTGCATATTTCTACTTCCAGATCTTGGCCCACGGGGATATCGTTTCCTTTAGCCATCTCCCCCATAGTTTAGCCCCCAAAAATCTGCTTAGGGTTTCAAGGTCATGAAGTCCCAAGCCTCCATGTGTCTTAGGTTTACAGACCTTATCCCATGCAACTAAAGGCCATTTATTTTTCTCTTCCCCTTTGTCCCAAAGAAAGTATCTTTGGGTATTTCTGATTTGTTGAAAAACTCCTTTAGGGGGAAAACATGAATATGGGAACAGTTTGTAGTACAACTTTAGTTAGCACTAGCCGGCCTGCCAGATTCAAAGACCTACATGTCCATTTTCGGACTTTGTCCTAGAGTTTATTAGTGACTGACTCCCAAACAACCTTGCTTAGAGGTTTGTCCATTAGGGGAATACCTAGATATTTGGAGGGTAGTTGATATCTTTGCAAGCCCAAAATTCTCGTGAGGTTTCTCTAAATAGCAATGTCAGTATTAAAAAAGAAAAATTTTGACTTGGTAAGACTTACCTCTATCCTAGCAGCCATAGCAAAGTCGTTCAGGATTCGCTTGAAAGTTTTAGCTTCCTCGATTGTGGGTGTACCTTGCAGCATAGTGTCATCCACAAATTGTTGGTGAGTCAAGGCATCCCCACTCGTGGTGAGTTTAAGACCCTAGATCTTACCTTCTACCTTGGCTGATTTGATCGCATAGACTAAACCTTCCATCATGAGAATAAAGAGGAAGGGGGAGAGCAGATCATCTTGTTTGAGGCCTCTCGAAGGCCTAAAAGTTCTGGATGGAGAGCCATTAAGCAAGATTGAAAAACTCACTGTGGTAACAAGGGCCATTACCCATCTTATCAAGTTGTGGTCAAAGCCATATGCTTTTAGTACTTCCCTAATATAAGCCCAGCTTAGCTTATCATAAGCTTTTTCTAGGTCAAGTTGGATGATCATACCTACTTTCTTATTGCTCTTGAGAGAATGTACGACCTCGTGAGCTTGGATGATGTTGTTCAGAATTTGCCTTCCTTCCACATATCAAGTTTGTTCCTCAGACACAAGAGTAGGTAGAAGGGGCTTGAGCCTGTTTGCAATTACTTTGGATATAATTTTGTACACCACATTGCATAAAGCTATGGGTCTAAATCTGTCAGGTTTCATAGCTTTTTCTTGCTTTGGAATCAAAGTTATGAAAGAGGCATTGAGCACCCTCAAGACAGTTTTATTCCTCCTCAAGTCCTCCACTACCTCTAGGATATCAAGTTTGACTGTTTCCCAACATGCTTTAAAGAAATCTACATTGAACCCATCTAGGCCTGGAGCTTTCCCATTTTGTATCTCTTTGATAACTTTGTTGACCTCCTCTTCAGTCACTGGCCTATTAATATTGTAATTGTCTTCTCTAGTTACCAACCTAGGAATGCGCTTTGTGAAGTTATTGATAAATTGTGATCTGTCTATGAGAGGCTCCTTTACTATGCTTTGGAAATACTGAACTAGAGCAGATTCTATTTCTTTTTTGGTGCTGAGCTGGTTGCCTTGAGTATCTCTGAGTTTTGAAATATTGTTATGACACCTGTGTTCCATGGTTGACTTGTGAAAAAACTTTGTGTTTCTTTCTTCTTATTTTAACCATTGCACTCTCGATTTCTGTCTCCAAAAGATCTCCTCTTGCTTGCATTTTTCCTCCCATTCCTATTGGAGAGAGTCAACTTGTAATTTCCTTTCCTCAGTAAAGCCATCTGAGATGAGGACCTGGCTAATTCCCTGTAATTTCTATTCAACTTCTTTTTTGGCTTTGAAGATATTGCCAAACTCACTTTTGTTCCAATCTTTTAGCTGAGTTTGATGTGTTTCAATCTTTGGTGTAGAAGGAACATAGTAGTTCCCTAAACGGGCATGTCTTCTGTCCACCATTTTTCAATATTGCTGATGAAGTCAGGGTGTGTGAGCCAAATATTCTCAAACCTGAAAGGTCTATTTCTCAGAGTGCCTATAAAAGAAGCCTCCAGTTGGATCGGCCAGTGATCCGAGCCTCCAAAAGGGAGAATTAAAGCAGACAAGTCAAGGCCTATGAGAATGAGGTCCTCAGAGATAATAAATCTATCAAGCTTAGAGGCAACTTAAGGAGCCCCTCCCCTTTTGTTGTTCCAGGTAAAGGTGCCATTTTTTGTCTCCGTATCCATTAGGCTCATGTCATTTAGGAAGTTTTGAAAGGCTATGGAGTCTTTGCCTAGTGTTCTAGTCCCACCTTTCTTTTTCTGTAAGAGACCTGATCATGTTGAAGTCCCCTCCCAGAATCCAGGGCATATCAGGATATCTTTCTCTTAGCTTCTCCATAGAGTTGAGCAGCTTAAGCTTATCTTCATGTTTTTGAGGACCATAGACATTAGTGAACAAATAGACTTCCATGTCACCAAAAGGTTGGATTACCATCGATAGGTAGTTCCTAGATGCTTCAGCATCTAGGACTCCAAGCTTCTGAGGGTTCCAAAGTGTAAGAATTCCTCCTGCTGTGTTGTCTGCTTTAACTTCTAGATATTCATACTTGATGAGCCATTTACTGTGTATTTCTCTAATTTTATCTATTGAACATTTTGTTTCCTAGATAAACATCATATTTGGTTTATCTTCTTTTATTCTATTGCTAATATTTCTTTGTTTCATTTTACTTCCTAGTCCCCTAATATTCCATGTGGTGAGCTTCATTAAGAAAGGTTTGTAAAGGAGTAACTGGTAAGATCTTTCATCTTACCTGAGTTGATCATGAGCTTCCCACACTCTATCAACAACTCTTTTTGTCTTTTTCTTCCTATTTTCCTACCTGGATTCTTGGGATTGTGTCTCGGTGTTGCCTCCATAGTTTTAACCCCTCCGTTTTCCTGGCTATCATGGTTCCTTTTGACTCTAGAGCCCTTTGCTTGAGATCTCCAAAGGAAGAGCTTATGTACTCTGTCATACTCTTCTTGTGGTAGGGAATCAACCCCTTTGGTGGTTCCATACTCCAGGAACTTTTCTAAATCAAGATTCTCCCTTTCAAGAATTTCCTGCAGCTCATGATCCTTCATTCCAACCTTGCTTGGGGTCATCTCATGGTCCCTGTCAAGTTCCATAGTGCTAGGCAGATCCTCCTTTTGTTTATTGTTTTCATATGTATCCTCCATGCTATCATCTTTTCCATTTTCTGTAGGACTATCTTCCATTACCTGGTTCATACCATTCTTCCCATCTTCTTCTTCTAATATTTTGAGGCTGCTATGACTTGGTCACTACTCCTCACTGATTTTCTTTTGGTTCCTTTTCCCTTCTTTCCCTTTGCCTCTCACCTTGGTGAAGCCCTTAGTATCTTTTCTTGTGTTGATTTTAAATTGTTCTCCATCTTGTTCAATGGGCAGTGTCTGAACAGGTGCCCGTGTTCATGACATTTCTGGCATATGAATGGGACATGTTCATAGTCCACCGCTTGCACCCATTCTTCATCAGAAACTTCTAGAATGATTTCATTTGGTAGTGCTCCAGATAGGTCCATTTCTACACATATTCGGGCAAAGGAGGTGTATTTCCCTTGCAGAGTCATGTCTAATATTTTTATAAAATGACCTAGTTTATTGCCTATGGCTTTTAAGGATTCTAGCTGCCAATAATCTAAAGGTAGGAAGTAGAATCTTATCCATACTAGCACTGATGTAAATGTCTCTCGTTCTGAGACAAAATTCATCACCCATGGTCGCATATAGAGGCCTGCAGCCGCATAAAAATATGGTCCTCCTTCGAATATTCTGTCCTTGTCCTCTAAGTTTGTAAACACGACTGTGAAGAAACCCTTAGACCCAAGGGGAGGATTTATTTCACCATTAGGTTTCTAGTGGTTCTTTATCCAAGCATACAAAGCCTTCTCCGTTGGCCATATACCCATAAATTTTCATATTACTGCATAGGTCGCCATGTGATCTCTGTGCAAGTGAAGCACTGGGTCACTTAAAGGAACTCGGGGTGTAATGGTTGACCTAGGTTTGCATAATCCTGTCATTTTCTTGTGCTCCGGTCTCTCACTACCTCCCCCCATTCCCTTTACTTTTTTGTTGTCCTCATGATTCTCTTCATGTTCCTAGTCCTGAGATCTGAAGTTTCCCTGCTTCTCAGTGTTGATGCTCCCCGTCCCTGTCTCCATTGGCTTCTTGAATCGGTCGGAAACTAAATGACTATAGGAGGGAGTGGAACTCCCCCTTCCTTGTCCCTCCATGGTGACTAGCTCTGAAACCCTGCTGTAAACCCTAGTTCAGCGTGCTTGATGCGGAACCTCCGTAATAAAAAATCCAAAATCTCGAATATATAACTTAAATAGTAAGATACTTTTGTTTATCATATATAAATAATAAGAATTGATATATTTCTAAAAAACATTTTCTTTCAGAAACCAAAATTTTGATTAACAAATCAATAAAATTTTGAATCTCATTTACTTGGCACCTTGTGGATTTTGCAGAGGAAACCATTTGAATGGTCTAAATTTGTCCTCATTCTCCATCTAAAACATTTTTTATGGGATCATAAGTTCTCTATTAAGCTTTTATCCATTATTATAATTCTATGTAATTCAATGAAAACTTATTTAATTATTTAAAATTGAGGTTTTAATTGAAAAAATTTATTAAAATTCCAACTAATTTGTATACCTTAAAAAATAATTTTAATTTTATTCCTAGATGGGGTGCCTATATCGCTGTGGGGGGGCAAGAGGGAAGGCTGTTATCACTACCCCACCAGGCCAAGTGGTTAGGGGACATGGCAACACACCCCCATAATCATGTTTTAATTTCTCTTCAAACATCAATGCTTTGCCTCATGTGAATTGGTTGTTGGTCACTTGAACTCATGCTTGATTATGCCAACAACATTGAATTTCAGTTACTTTTCCATGTTTATCAAGCCCTGCCTTGTGTGATATTTATTTTCCTACTTGTGTCTCTTATGCCTTTCCCACTAGTGCCATTACTCCCATTTAAGTGTCTAGTTGTCATTTCTTTTTGTCTGTAGCCTCATTCGTGCACTCTCGTAATACATTTCACAAGTAGTGGTGAGCCCACTTATGTGAGCCTTGGTTATGCCCCATTCCTTTTCCCTTGATACTGAGTCGTTGTTCCCTAATTACCAGATATACTCCCCCCGGATAGAGACTAGGGGTGCCTTTCAATTGGTTCTTCGACATTTCAGTCCATCATTGTTATTTCCTTCTCCAAGTCAAATTGTTGTGCATGCAATGAATTTTGATTATGGCCCCCTCTGTAAAATTTTCTCTACAAATCAGCTAGCTCAGTGATATCATGTAGAAATTTCACCTGCAGATCAAACTGATATATGCAATGTACTAAAGCATAATACTAGATCTAGATCTACCATAAACTTTGCGGAAGCTTAATTGAACATGAGCAACATCAAGCATGAACATATATAACTTAGAATGAGAAGTAATCAACCATAACACAGAAGATATAACCTGGGGAGAGCACCAACCTAAATCCCCATCTTTGTATCATCAACCAAGTGGAAACCCTCAACAACATACAAAAAGAATAATGTCAAAAGCTATCCTGCTCTCTCTATACTCTGATGATCAAGCTCATGGACTACTTAGGCCTGAATATATAGGCTACACAAGTCCTCCAAGCTCCAATTTCCTTTCACAGTTTTGATTGGGGTCCAATGTCATAACATGTGTGAATTGGCCACATCATACCTGTTGTAACCTCAGGTCCAACTACGCAATCCATAAGGAATAATATTCCTTTTGCATGCAAGGAATATTCACAAGGAATATCCTAGCAACTGATAGTACACTGTCCCTCCATCTGATCTCAACTAGGTCTCTATCTGAACTGACATGCATGAGTTATCCATGAGTGAATCTTCAGTTATCTGAAAATACTAGTTGTTACATGGATGCAAGCATTAACAAACTGAATCTCATTAATTTAACAACTCGTTACATAATCTAAGTGGACTGGACCCAGTTAACTGAGCCAACTAATTACAACACATAATTACAACTCATCCTCATCCTTTAACTGATGGTTAAATCCCTCAATCAAAGGAGAAACCGTTGCATGTCCTCACATAGACTTCAAGTTCATAATTCCTTAACTAATTAACTCAAACTGAATTAATTAATTAATTTACAAACTGATGTTAATCTCAAATTCGAATTTTACTTCCTATTTTAGTCCAGGGACTGACTAAAAATAGGAATCCATCTTGAACTGCTAAAAATAAACTTATATTTTTAGCACTTCCATTTTTCATTCCCTGTTGCCTAATCCAGCACTAGTACCCAAACTGCTATTTTTAGAACTTCTATTTTTAGCAATTTCTTGTTGCCATTTTCAACACTCCCTCTCAATAAGAAAGGATTCCTCTTGAACCTGATCCTGTACCTTCAGAATGTTCTGCATGCAACACCTCTACCATGTGTGGTTGCTCTAATAACTCTCGGAACAAAAAAAAACTCCCAACTGACCTCTTTGTTGGGCTAGAAACATACTCTGATGCTGAAGCTCTACCTACTGCTGACAAGTGCTCCCTCTCTGACCTCTGCGCTATTGCAACATCCTCATGCACCTTGCACCATTGCACACCTCTCTGTGCTACCTTGCACTGGTGCAACGCACTTGTGCCTCTCGCATTGTTGCAGCCTGCTAGCTCTGTGCTGTCCTGGGATTCCCTGCACTGTAGCTCTCTCTGTTGCTCCATCCGCATCTGTCTCTACCCACTCAGTTAGTTCTGCTACTCCTCATCGGGGCTCTCGTAGCAAAGTTGAATCAAGGAGGTTGGGTACCTCAAGTATCCTGCCCCTGCTCCTTGGGACGATCACTCCACATCACTCCACCTCCTACCTGGAGGTATGGCTGCATGTGATCCCTCTGCCCACCTAGCTCGAAGTTTCCCCCTACCGAAGGTCTTTGCATGAGTAGATGCCTCTACTTGATCTCCTCTTAGCTTCCCCTGTTGTGGCTACTCCATAACCTCCTCAAGCTGCTGCACCAATCGTGGCTCCTCCACAATCATCTGAGACTTCTTCTGGTGTTGCATGTTGAGAGGTAATATACTCTCCCTCTCAACCACCAAGTCTCCATCAGTTGCCTTACTGCTCAAGGCTTTGCATTCATCTTGAAACTCAAGAGCATACAGGTTCTTGATCCGTGAACCAATCTGCTTCACCTGTCTAGTGATGATGTGTCTAAGGAAAACCTTTTCCTTACTGAAGACTACATCATAGCCTCTGTCTTCCAGCATCACGATCGACACCAAGTTTCTCTTTAGTCCTGGTACATACTTGACATCAGTCAAGGTAAGGCACGCTCCATGCTCCCTCTGAAAAATAACTATGCCTTCACTTGAGACACTATACTTTTCATCAATACCCATCGCTATGAGTATCTGGAGATCTTTCTCCTCCAAAGTACTGAACAAACTCTTGTCACTCGTCATTTGGAAAGAAACTCCACTATCAAAAAACCAACCACTTCCCACCATGGATGAAACCATGCATGTGAAGAGTGTGAAATCCAACTCGAACTATGAAGCAAGTGCCTTACCATCAAATCCTTCCCCGGATCCCTTCTTGGATTTCCTCAATGGACAATTTGTAACAAAATGGCCCACCTCATGACAACGAAAGCATCACACTTTCGATTTGTCAAACTTCTTCCCACCATGGGAAGAACTGGACTCGGAAAGAGAAACCTTCTCCTTCCCCTTCTTCGCCTTACTTGCTAAGGCACAATTTTCTTCATTGTCCATGGATGAAGAACCTTCTCCTTCCCCTTCTTCACCTTACTCGCTAAGGCATAGTTTTCTTCATTGCCCATGGATGAAGAACTATCTCTGGTGCTTCTTCTTATCTCCTCCTGCATCAAATCCAACCAAAGTCGCTCCCAATCCAGAAGTTTCTCTCTTCCATTAACCGAGTCCTAGTAGCTATGCCAGCTCTTAGGAAGATCGAGGAGTGCAAGACTCACCATCTCATCATTAGCTGTCAGAATCCCTACACTTCCAAGCTTATCCTTGCATGAGGTGAGCTTGTTCAGATACATAGAGATCGTGTCATCCTTTTCACACTTGATCTTTCGAAGTTTTTCCTTCAGTGCCAGCTTCCTTTGGTCACTGATATTCTGATAAAGATCTTTCAATGTTTTCCACATTGAAAATGGAGTCTCATTCCTATGGAGGCTCGAGACAATGTGATCTCGAACTCCCTCTAGAAGGATTCTCCTTGCTCTAGCCACACACTTCTTCCATTCCGCCAGTTGAGTAGCATCAATCAGCTTCAAGACTTCTTGATCAATGAAGAGCTTAAGGCAATTAACTTCTAATACTTCCTCCATGCGATCCTTCTAGGCTATATAATTCGAACTGCCATCAAGGGCATATTCGAGTCTCAAATCATAGAACGCCATCAGTGAAATAAATGTGATAAGAACTCATTCAATATTTAGAAACCACAAACTTCAACTTCTCCCTTCTTGTATATTGTTCTTTCTTGATCACCTGTGCTCTGATACCATGTAGAATTTTCTCTACAAATCAGCTAGCTCACTAATATCATGTAGAAATTTCACCTGCAGATCAAACTGATATATGCAATGTACTAAAGCATAATACT
>APFE030484360.1:0-10314 GCA_000404065.3 Pinus taeda
GGTTTGGGGTTAGGGTTTAGGTTTTGGTTTTAGTGTTTAGGGTATACAATATTTTAGTAAATGCTTTTAAGAAACACTGAAAAAAAAATTACAAAACAATTTTTAAAATGTTATAAATGGTTAGGGTCTAGGGTTTGCGGTTTAGGGTTTATGGTTTTGGGTTTGGGATTTAGGGTTTAGGGTTTACATTTTGGGGTTTAGAGTTTATGATTTCGTGTTTAGGGTTTAGGGTTTTGTGTTTATGGTTTAGGGTTTATAACACTTTATTAAATTATTTTAATAAACACTTAAATAAAAGTTACAAAATTCTTCTTAAATTGTTATAAAATTCTTGGGGTTTATGGTTTAGGTTTTCGGCATAGTGTTTAGGGTTTAGGGTTTAAGGTTTGGGGTGTCAGATTTCAGTTTTAGGGTTTAGGGTTTATAAAACTTTATTAAGTGCTTTTAGTAAACCCTTAAAAATGGTTACAAAATACTTTTTAAAATGTTATTAAGTGATTAGATTTAGGGTTTAGGGTTTAATTTTTATAACACCATAGTAAATTCTATTAATAATCACATAAATAAAACTTACAAAATTATTTTTAATACATCATAAAATGCTTAAGTCTTAAGAGTTTAGGGTTTGGGGTTTGGGTTATGGGGTTCTAGGGTTATAGATGTTAAAGTTTGCTTAGTTTAAAGCCTTGGTAAATTATTTTAATAAAACACTTAAAAAAGTAATGTATTTAAAATGTTATAAAATTCTATTCTTAGGATAATGGTTTATTGGTTTAGGTTTGGGGTTGAAAAATGTTATAAAGTGCTAATGTTTAGGGTTCAAGGGGTTAAGTTTTGTGGGTGGTTGGGTATTAGGTTTTAATGGTTTATGGTTATAAATTCCTTAATAAATTTTTAATAAACACTTCTAAAAAAGTTAAAAAATTGTTTTTAGGGTTTATGGTTTTTTGGGGTTTTTAGGGTTTAGGGCTTTTTATGTTATGGGTTTATGGCTTTTTAGGGTTTAGGGATTAGGGGTTTAGGGTTTCTATCACTTTAGTGAATGCTTTTATTAAACACTTAAATAAAAGTTACAAAACACTTTTTAAAATGTTATAAATATTTAGGTTTTAGGGTTTGGGGTTTAGGGCTTAGGGTTTAGGGTTTAGGTTTTGGAGTTTAGGGTTAAGAGTTTATAAGACCTTAGTAAATTCTTTCAGAATTTAGGCTTTAAGGTTTAGGGTTTATAAGACCTTACTAAATGATTTTATGGTTTATCCTTTAGGCTTTAAGCATATAGATATATGGTTTGGGGTTTGGGGTTTAGGGTTTGGGTTTTATAACCCTTTAGCAAATTATTTTAATAAACGCTTAAGTAAAAGTTACATAACGCTCTCTAAAATGTTATAAAATTTTGAGTGTTTAGGGTTTACCTTTGGGGTTTTGCGGTTTGGGATTTAGGGTTTTGGGTTTAGGATTTAGAACACTTTAGTAAATTATTTTAATAATCACTTATATAAAAGTTTCAAATGCTTTCAAAATGTTATAAAATGATTAGGGTTTAGGTTTTAGGGTTTGGGGCTTTACGGTTTACGGTTTCAGGTTTACGATTTAAGGTTTATAATACTTTAGTAAATGCTTTTAACAAACACTTAAATAAAATTTACATAACACTTTTTAAAATATTTTAAAATTCTTATGGTTTAGGTTTTAGGGTTTATAACACTTTAGTAGATGCTTTTAATAAACGCATAAATAAAATTTAGAAAACTCTTTTTAAAAAGTTATAAAATACATAGGGTTTAGGTTTTAGGGTTTCAAGTGTAGTGTTTGGGGCTTAGGGTTTAGGTTTCATAACACATTAGTAAATTATTTTAATAAACACTTTAAAAAAAACTAGAAAACAATTTTTAAAATGTTATAAAATTATAAGGGTTTAGGGTTTATGGTTTAGGTTTTATAACACACTAGAAAATGCTTTTAATAAACACTTAAATGAAAGTTACGAAACACTTTTTGAAATGTTATAAAATGATTAGTATTTAGGGTTTGGGGTTTGGCGTTTAGGGTTTATGGTTCATGTTTTAGGATTTAGGGTTTATAACGATTTAGTAAATTCTTTTAATAAAGACTTAGATAAAAGTGAAAAAAAACTCATTTTAGAATGTTATAAAATGCTTAGGGTTTAGGGTTTGGGTTTTAGGGTTTACAGGGTTCAGTAAGTGATTTTAATAAACACTTAAATAAAAGTTGCAAAACACCTTTTGAAATTTCATAAAATTCTTCGAGTTTGGATTTAAGGTTTAACGCTTAGGGTTTTAGGTTTGGGGTTTAGACTTTGGGGTTTAGTGTTTAGGGTTTATCACACTTTAGTAAATTATTTTAATAAACATTGTAATAAAAGCTACAAAATTATTTTTAAAATGTTATGAAATGATTAGGATTTAGGTTTTGACATTTAGGGTTTGGGGTTTAGCGTTTAGGGTGGTTTAGCATTCAGGGTTGATGGTTTATAAGACTTTAGTAAATGGTTTTAATCTTGGCTTAAATAAAAGTTACAAAATTCTTTTTAAAATGATATAAAATGCTTAGGGTTAACTGTTTACGGTTTGGATTTTTGGATTTAAGGTTTAGGGGTTACAAGACCTTAGTAAATGCTTTTAATAAGGACTTAAAATAAAAGTTCCAAAATGATTTTCAAACTGTTATAAAATGCTTAGGGTTTTGGGTTTTGGGTTTTGATTTTGGGTTTTAGGTTTAGGGTTTAGGTTTGGGTTTTAGGGTTTATAACACTTTAGTAAATTCTTCTAATAAAAACTTAAATAAAATTTACAAAATGGTTTTTAAAATGTTACAAAATGCTTAAGATTTATGGTTTAGGTTTAAGGTTTAGGGTTTGGGGTTTCAGGTTTAGAGTTTAAGTTTTAGGGTTTATAACACTTGAGTAAATGCTTTTAATAAGCACTTAAATAAAAGTTACTCACTAAGTTTTAAAATGTTATAAAATTCTTAGTGTTTATGGTTTAGAGTTAAGGGTTTGAGGTTTATTGTTTGGAGTTTATGATTTACGGTTTACAATTTTGAATTTAGGGTTTATAACACTTTCGTAAAAGATTTTAATAAACACTTAGATAAAATTTACAAAGCAATTTCTAAAATGTTATAAAATGCTTAGCATTTATTGTTTAGGGTTTGGGGTTTAGGGTTTAGGGTTTGGGGTTTAGGGTGTATGGTTTAGGGTTTGGGTTTTAGGTTTTAGCGTTTAGGGTAGAGTGTTTAAGGTTTATCAAATTCTTAGGGTTTAGGGTTTAAGGTTTAGTTCTAAGGTTTATAACAATTTAGTAAATTCTTTTAATAAAAACTTAAATAAAAGTTCCAAAACACTTTTTAAAATGTTATAAAATGATTGGGGTATATGGTTTAGGCTATAGGGTTTAGAGTTCTAGTTTTAGGGCTTAGGGTTTAGGGTTTATGGTTTATAAAACTTCAGAAAATTATTTTAATAAACACTTAAATAAAAGTTACAAAAGTGTTTTAAAAATGTTATAAAATGGTTAGGATTTAGGGTTTGCATTTTAGGGTTTAGGGTTTAGCCTTTTAAGTCTAGGGTTTAGGGTTTAGAGTCTAGAGTTTTGGGATTAAAAATCTTTAGTAAATATTTTAATAAACATCTAAATAAAATTTACAAAACACTTCTTAAAATGTTATAAAATACATAGGGTTTAGGGTTTTATGTTTTATAGTTAAGGGTTTAGAGTTTACAACACTTTGGTAAATGTTTTTAGTAGACACTTAAATAGAAGCTAGAAAATGTTTTTAGGATTGTTATAAAATGCCTAGGGTTTAAGGTTTAGTGTTTAGAATTTAGGGTTTGGATTTAGGGTTTGGCGTTTACGGTTTAGGGTTTAGGGTTAAACATTTGTAGTTTAGGCTTTAGGGATTAGGGTTTACAGTTTAGCATTTAAAACACTTATAAAATGCTTAGGGTTTAAGTTTTAATATTTTCGGTTTAGGGTTTAGGGTGTAGGGATGAACCACCACACCTTAAGGGGGTATCCGCTGCTACCTATTACACATAATTCAGTCATCCCATTGAGCCTCGAGGATTTATGAAGAAAAATAAATAAAAGGAAATAGGTTTATTAAGAAGGGTGCTAAAACAAAGGTCGGGTATCTCATGTACCACAATTTTCTCCCTCCTACACTCACATACCCAAGTGTGGTCTTCTCCTATTATATATACTCATAAAATTCTTAGGGTTTATGGTTAAGGGATTAGGGTTTGGGGTTTAGGTTTAGGATTGACATTTTATAACATTTTAGTAAATTCTTTTAAAAAGAACTTAAATAAAAGTTCTAAGTAGTTTTTAAGATGTTATAAAATTCTTAAGCTTTAACATTTAGGGTTTAGCGTTTATAACACTTTACTAAATCTTTTTAATATACACTTAAACAAAAGTTACAAAACACTCTTTAAATGTTATAAATTAATTAAGGTTTAGGTTTCAGGGTTTAGGTATTAGGGATTAGGGTTTAGGGTTTATGACAATTTAGTATTAAAATTTAATAAACACTTAAATGAAAGTTACAAAACACTTTTGAAATGCTATAAAATTCTTAGGGTTTAGCGTTTAAGGTTTGGGTTTTTTGTTTTAGGGTTTACAGTTTAGGGTTTAATTTTTATGGTTTTGGGTTTATAACACCTTAGTAAATTATTTTGATAAAAACAGAAGTAAAAGTTACAAAACTCTTTTTAGAATGCTATAAAATTCTTAGGGTTTGGGGTTTACAAGCCTTTAGTAAATCTTTATAATAAACACTTAAATAAAAGTTAAAAAACACTTTCTAAAATGTTATAAATTGCTTAGGGTTTAGCCTTAAGAGTCTAGGGTTTATAAGACTTTAGTAAATCCTCTTAATAAGGACTTAAATAAAAGTTAGATTTTTTTTAAGATCTTATAAAATAATTAGGGTTTAGGGTTTATGGTTTTGGGTTTGGTGTATAGATTGTAGGGTTTATAACAGTTTAGTAAATGATTTTAATAAAAACTTAAATAGATGTTACAATATGTTTTTTAAAATCTTATAAAATTATTATGGTTTAGCATCTAGGGTTCAGGGTTTGTGGTTTAAGGTTTAGGGTTTAGAGTGTAGAGTTTAGGGTTTAGGGCTTTAGGTTTAGAGTTTAGGGTTGAAGGTTTGAGGTTTACAATTTAGGGTTGAGGGTTTATAACACTTTAGTAAATTCTTTTAATAAACACTTAAATAAAAATGACAAAACTCTTTTTAAATTGTTATAAAATGCTTAGGGTTTAGGGTCTGGGATTTAGGGTTTGAGGTTTAGGGTTTATAAGGGTTCAATAAATGATTTTAATAAACAATTAGATAAAAGTTACAAAACACATCTTAAAATGATATAAAATGCTCAGAGTTTAGGATTTAAGATTTAGGGTTTGAGGTTTTTGTTTAGAGTTTAGGGTTTAGTGTTTAGGGTTTATAACGCATTAGTAAATTATTTTCATAAACACTGTAGTAAAAGTTACAAAATGATTTTTTAAATGTTATAAAATGATTATGGTTTAGGTTTTAGCATTTAGGGTTTCAAGTTTAGGGTTTAGGGTGGTTTAGCATTTAGGTTTTATGGTTTATAAGGCTTTAGTAAATGGTTTTAATCAAGGCTTAAATAAAAGTTACGAAAATCTTTTTAAACTGATATAAAATTCATAGGGTTTAGTGTTTACAGTTTGGCCTTTGGGATTCGTTGTTTAGGGTTTACAAGACCTTAGTAAATGCTTTTAATAAAGAAATAAATAAAAGTTACAAAATTCTTTTTAAATTGTTATAAAATTCTTAGGGTGTAGGGTTTTGGGTTTTAGGTTTAGGGTGTATGGTTTAGGTTTTAGGGTTTATAACACTTTGGTAAATGCTTTTAGTAAAAACTTAAATAAAAGTTAAAAAATGATTTTTAAAATTTTATAAAATGCTTAGGATTTATGGTTTAGGGTTTAGGGTTTCGTGTTTAGAGTTTAGGGATTAGGGTTTATAACACTTGAGTAAATGCTTTTAATAAACACTTAAATAAAAGCTACAGACTGTTTTTTAAAATTTTATAAAATTCTTAGTGTTTATAGTTTAGAGTTAAGGGTTTGAGGTTTATTGATTGGTGTTTATGGTTTAGGGTTTATAACACTTTCGTAAAATATTTTAATAAAAACTTAAATAAAAGTTACAAAACACATTTTAAAATGTTATAAAATGATTAAGGTATAGGGTTTATGCTATAGGGTTTAGGGTTTATGGTTTATAATACTTTAGTTAATTATTTTAATAAAGACTAAAATAAAAGTTACAAAACTGTATTTACAATGACTTTTTTTTGTGTATGTCAATCTTTGTGCATTTCAATGTTTGGATTTTACTTTCTATGAACATAATGGTTTTGACATGCAATTTTCTTTTAATTTTTATAATTTTCATATGACATATCTTTTGTTGCTTTGAATGGTGTTTTATTGAACTTTATTACATTTTAAAGACCTACCTTCAGTGGTTTTGTGATGAAACTTGCTCCCATTCTGTAGAAATATAAAAACTTGTCTCTTTGGGATATTCCAATAAGTTATTTAGAGGTTGTGACTTCATACAACATATGAATGTCAAAGTGAGAAAGGGTTATTATAGAATCCTTGATTCTGTAGCACTCCTATCATATTTCTATTTGTATATTATAATGCCTTTATAAAATTTTGTTGCATATTCTTGATTGAATTATATATAAGCCCTAATATCTACATGTTGTATAATTTGATGAATATATATTACCTAAAGAATTATAAACTATGTGATAATTTGTGCTTGATTGTTTTTGCATCTCGTTTATTTTTCATATTTGAATATTTGTTATATAATGAAATTATCATATAAGACTTTCCTTAAATATATTAATGACTATACAACTCATTTATGAATATTGTGAGTTTATATTCATGTGTATCATCATATTTCGTCTGAAATTTTGAGATCTGCAATCATGAGAAATGATGGTTCTCGGGATAAGGGTTATTACTTTGAGATTTGTGTCATTGATTTATGGGTGATTTGGAATTATCGTTGGGGATGTTAATGTTGATTTGCACCAATTGTCTCAAATAACCACTCACAGAAACTCATATATGATATCTATTAATGTTGGTGTACCATACCTCATGACTATACAAGTTTGACTTAATCCCTTGGGCTTTAAAGGTTACCAATACCTTGTTGTTTCATTGTTCTTGTTCATATGTTTTACATTTCTATGTAAGTTAGGCTTTGGTGACCCACTCTTTGCTCATTTTCCCTCTATGTTTGACCTTGATTCCTCGTTGAAACATTTTGGATTCTAACCATGACACCCCTTATCTATTTTAAAGTCATTTGAGTTGAGATAGCAGAGGCATATGATGAATATGAAAATTTGTTCCACTACGTCAACTAGTGGGATTTACTTCAGTTTTTTTAGGGTTATAGTAAAGGGATTGTCAAGGTTTTACATCTTCTTTTGATATGAAGAATTATCAAGTGGGTGATCTAGAGATGGCTACAAATATTGATCTCATTGCAACAACTACTCATCTTCCCTTTCAAAGAGAGAAACAGTCTAAAAATTGTTCACCGTGTGACATTCCCTCGAAAAAAATTATCTTCAATAATGTTTGTGGATATCATCTGAAAGGTATGGAAATTTCCTCATTGAAATCTAAATGGCACAATTTATGGTTTTTTTCATTAGTATGTTACTTGTGAAGGTGAAACATACTAGTTTTTAGTTATAATAAAAGGTTGTTAATGGAATTTCTCTTCCATAAACTTAATTTTCCTCTTTATCTATATAAAATTCTAAGTAAAATTTCTTGCACATACCAGTCACGTCGCAAGAACTCTGAAAGATCACTCTTTCCCCAGAATTTCATCTATATTCTATTTAGACATCATATGGAAAAAACAGGGGATGAGTATGATCATTTCCTGGATCAAAATGGTTTTGAAGAACCACAATTAACCAATTGTTTTAATTCCTCAGATATTGATGCACAAAATCCTTTATTGGGCAATCTTATTCAATTGCCACATTGTCATTCAGCATAGAATGATTGTGAAAAATGAATTCATGAAGAAAACTCTTGTGTTTCAAATGATAATAACATTGAAACGCTGAGACCTACTAGTGTTTTCTGAACTAGAAGCATAAACAAGGTTACTACTACCTAACATATGGAATTAAAATAGGAATTTAGGGATAAAAGGGAAGTGAAACCCTCCAGGGTAAGTCTCTGGGCCAAAATTTTACCAAAAGAACCCGCACATGAAGAAGAGATCAATCAGTTAGAACAAAACCCTCTATCTGAAGTTAAGATTAAACAGATCCAGAGAAAAAATTCTTGAGCAAGGCAAAAGAGACAATAGAATACTCCTAGAAATGATGAGTTTTTCCATATTGATGCTCATCCTGAAATCTTGCCAAAACGAAATAGGCGACATGTCTAAGATAATTTGGGATTTTTGTGTTGATGTCACTTTTTATCGTGATAGCCTCGAACCAACATCCATTTGAATGAGGCTAAAGTAAGAACATGTATTGGTACTGACAAAACTTGTTGATTGTCCCATGTCATGAAAAGTCTATTAGTGAGCTTGTCCATCAAAATAAGAAAGTCAAAACTTAAATTCAAGCTAAGGAAAGACACAGGGAACAAAAATCTTCCAATACTAAAAATAAATATCAATCTAAAGATATACATATTATTACCAATTATGTCTTCTAAAGAAGATGGTTCTAATCCTGATAAGTAATGACTTTATTTTTATCTATGATAAGGATGTTTCAAGTTTTCAAGGTATGTGTCTATTTTTCTTTATTGTACTAAATTTAAAAAAATGGAAAATACAAAATCCATGATTTTGTAGCATCCCTATATTGTTATCCATATAAATGCGTAATATAAGTCTTGTTAGTTGTAACAAGTCCTCCATATTCACTGGATGATGACCTTATACTCCACAATGGACAATAACTAAGTTATAAAGGAGAAAAGTCATAAAGAGTAAGTCTAGGTCATAAAGGAGAGAAGTCATGACCTAAATGATTACATTTTACATATTTCTTATTACAATAATAGGCTTGTTTATTTGAGAATAAGCGTCTCACACTTTCAATTTAATTATTATCAATTATTAGGTGAATGTTAGAGATTTATCCTTTATGGAATATGCTAGAATGGTCATAGTAGTATTCACATATCAAGGGTTAAGATTTATCTCCAAGTTCATTATGCTCTTGTAATTAATTGATGTCAAATTGTTTAATTAAAGAAAACATCATATCATCATATGTCACATTGGACATGTGGTATTAATAAGTCATCGCATTGGCCCATAGTGTTGTAAGAAGATATATTTACTTGAGTTAAGAATTTTCATGGTAAAGTAGGGATAAGAATTTAGAATAAATTTATAATTTAGTTAAATTTTATGACTCTTTTTTATCTGATTAATATTAGATGTATAATGTTGTAAGTATTTTGATGCTTCTCATGGATTAATGTGTATACAAGTCATTTAATTTATAAGGTTGCACTAGTTCAGAAGAAAAAAAAACTAGCAAAAGTTCTTATTATCGGGAGTTTAGTCTTGTTGAGTTGGTAATGTGAGATGTATAATGGGGTAAGTGTTCTGATGCTTATCATAGATTAATGTGTATACAAGTCATTTAATATATATCATTTCACTAGTTCAAAAGAAAAATAACTGGTAAAAGAAAGTTCTTATTATGGGGGGTGTAGTCTTGTTGAGTTGTTTCTTGTTATATGGTACTCATTTGAAATACAACATCAACCCAAGGATAAATACAATGTAACCTTTGATATTTTTAGTAGACATCACTTTATATATAAATACAAAATTGTTCTCAAAATGGCAATGAATCTACTCTATAATGGGCATGCATACCATGCGAATATATTTGTATATGTCAAGTACATAATCTGTGGTATAGTGAAAAGGAATAATCTTTTAAATCATATAGCGCTCTAGAGTAAATTATGGTTGTTTGGAAAATACAAGGATGCAAGATTGGAGAATAGTTTTCTCAAAGGAATAGATTCTCTAAACTATGAATTTTCTTTCTCGCCTTATAGGATAAACTTTTAGTTATTGAATATGTATAAAAACTAAAAAAAATTAACAAAATATATCTAAAATTACAACAACAACAAAAATAAAGGTGAAGCAAGAACCAAAAGACAATCAAAATTCTTTCTACACTTTAAACCATACAAAGTAAAGTGTGCATGTTAT
>APFE030484361.1:14833-88186 GCA_000404065.3 Pinus taeda
ATCCTTAGGAACTAATAGCTCCTCATCTGCATGCAAGTGTAACTCCCTCTCAAGCGAATACTTCATGGCTTTCTCCTCCTGAAATTTTATATCCCGTCGCACAACAGTTTTACCACTGTCTGGCAAATACACACGATAGTTGTGGGGTGTACCAGTGTACCCCAAAAATATCCCAACTTCTGCGGACATCTCCAACTTCTTCCTGGCATCCTTCATCACATGCATGTAAACTTTAGCACCAAAAATCCTCGAATGAGAAAGAGCATGTTTCTTACCAGAATAAGCCTCCTCGAGTGTACTCATGCCAAGTATCTTATGAGGACAATGGTTCTGCACATAAACTGTTGTATTGCATGCTTCCGCCCACAAGTGAAGGGGTAGGCCCTGATCATGCAAAATCGCCCATGCAGCACCCACGATCGTTCTGTTCTTCCGCTCAGCTACCCCATTCGACTGTGGGTTATGGGGAGCTATGAGCTCTCTTCAAATCCCTTCTGCCTTGCAAAAATCCTTGAACTCGTCCGAGATGTATTCACCACCATTATCGCTCTCCTAAGAGCCTTCCCCTTCTTCCCCGACTCCTTCTCGACCAGTGTTTTGAATTCACAGAACTTTGAATATGTCTCGCTCTTCTTCTGCATGAAGAAGATCCAGCACTTACGAGAGAAATCATCAACAAAAATCACATAATACCTGTGTTTGCTGTCGAAGCAACTGAGAAAGGTCCACACACGTCTGTGTGAATTCTCTCAAGGATCGTCGTGGCGCGACTATCCTTCTCGTGAAAGGTGGCTTTCACACACTTCCCCAAAGTACACCCCTTGCACTGACTTGACTGCCGCAAGTGTGCCTTTAGGAAGCCCCCTGTAGTGATCATATTGCAGTATCTTCAAGGCTCCATGGTGAAGGTGACCCAATCTCCTGTGCACAACTCGCCATCATCCCGGCTCACCAATCCTTCTGCCTTGCCTGCCATAGCTGCGCATCCATCTACATGCAACTGATAAAGGTTCCTCACTCGAACCCCTATCTTCCGGGTCTCACCAGTTGTCTTGCTGCCTAGGAAGGCCTTTCCCTCCCTGAAAACAACATCATACCCCTTGTCTTCTAACATCGCCACTGAGATGAGATTCTTCTTCAATCCTGGAACATGCATGACTTCCTTCAATACAAAGGGTTTACCAGACTCCCTCTCAAAGGAAATGGTACTGATATCGGTCGCACTGTATCTACCATCATCGCCCATCTCGATGTGCACTCCAAGATCTTTGTCCTCCAGATCAGAAAACAAATCTCTATCTCCCGTCATGTGAAAAGACGCACCACTGTCCAAGGACCACAACGATCCCATCACACTTGAAACCAAGCATGTGATCAACGAAAAATAAAGCTCAATCTGTGAGGCTAGAGCCTCTCCTGCTGCAGATCCAGCAACTTGCTTGTTCTTCTTCTTCTACGGACAATTAGTGGCATAGTGTCCGTGCTGGTGACAGTGAAAACACTTCACCTTGGACATGTCCTTTTTCTTGCCTTTCGCACTAGAATGAGAAGCTTTCTTGCTCTTCCCTTTCTTTGCTTTAGGAGCCAAAGCACAATTTTCTTCATCAGCTCCCTTTGATGAAGATCAGTCCCTAGTACTTCGCCTGATCTCCTCCTGCACAAGATCTGACCACAGTCTTTCCCATCCTGGCAATTTCTCCCGACCATTGACAGAGTCCTGATAGGAATTCCAACTCTTCGGAAGACCAAGGAGAGCCAAGCTCACCAAGTCCTCATCATAGACAATAACCCCCACACTTCCCAGCTCATCTCGACACTGAGTGAACTTCGCGAGATACTTGGGCTTACTGTCACCCTTCTCGCATTTGATGTTTTTGAGTTTATCTTTGAGCATCGGCTTCCTCTGATTGCTCTTGCTTTGGAATAATTTTGTTAATGATTTCCACATCAAATATGGAGTAGCCTTTCCATGGAGGCTGGACACAATGTGATCCTTCACACCCTCCAACAGAATCCTTCGACATTTTGTGGTCTTCTTTTGCCAAGCATAAGCTTGAGTAGCATCAGTAGACTTTGGGACATCCGTCTCTATGAACTCCTTCAACCCATTATCATCCAATACTGCCTCCATCTTGTCTTTCCATGCAATATAGTTCGTACTTCCCTCAAGGGCATACTCTAATTGCAATCCTGTGAAAGACATCTTAGTTTTGACACCAAGAAAACACTGCTGCAAATTCGAATTCCACCAGCTCCAACTTAACTGCTTCCGATCTAGAATTCGTGAGAACAAGGTATTTATTGTACAGAGATCGACTGTATGGGCATTCACTGGATATATCACCTTCAAAAGGAAGGATGAATCCAGAGGCTACCTGGCCCGATTATAGACTCTTCCTGAAGAAATAGAATGTAAACACTTCCTGAATAGTAGATCTGATGATCAACAGCTTTGATACCATGTAGAAATTTTGAATAATAAACACATATTCAATGGAGATTATCCTTATCATGTACTATTGCGGAATACATACACAATACATAAGCTCCTCTACGTTGATCATCAATATAGCAGCATCAATAACAATAAAACATCAAGAGCATGCACACATTAACACAGTATGTAACCCGGCGAAAGCTTACAGCTGAAAACCCCACACTATCTGTATATTAATGGTTGAGAACATGTAACATTACAATAGTCAATACTTCTCAGAAGTATCCAGCACTATCTCCACCTGTTACACATGGGCATGGAACCTGATAAATTATAATATATATATGTAGACATAAATTCCTTATATTAACATATGACATGGTGCATGCCCATCGTATGCAAGGGGTAGTGTTGTTGCATATTGATCGTCGGTTGGTTTGCACGGATCTAGATCGTCGGATGTGGCATGGAAAAATTATATGCGTGTTATAGATATATATATTGGCTTACTATGGGTGTGTGCCATGTCACATGTTAATAAAGGGAACTAATACATACATACAGACACACACACATATATATCAAGGTCCATGCCCATGCGTAGTTGGAAGGATAATCTGGAATACGTGGAACCAAAATGCACTCGTAGCAGGTGACATGGGGAAGGGAACCATGTGGGGACCACATGGCAGAAAAAAGAGTGATGACACATTAAAAATTAATAAGACTTTGAAGGAGCATAATTTGTGATCTAGGAGTCCAAATGGGAAAAAATATTTATCACCATAAATGCCTCACCAAGACGAGTGCAATGGTGACATTCAATTTGTCATTTGAATACTCAAAGAAAATTAAAAAAAAAATCACCCCATTTCTCCAACTATAGGAGGGGAGTTGGGTTAGTAAGTGAAGATTTCACCGAGGATAATATGGGGTGTTTACAATTGGTATCAGAGCATCTAGGTTTAGAACTTGGACTGGATGGGCTCTATCATGGGAAAAAAACAACAAGGTTCCTTCCAAGACTTGGGAATCGATTGGTACTTTGTTACAAAGTTAACTAGGCAAGGGGGTTTCATTTTAGATTCTATAAAATGGATCAAACATGTTTATTTGTTAAAATCAGGTTTGTGATTGATTGTTTTCACATATGGTTAATATGCTTACCTTGTGATTTAATTATGTACCATGATACTAATGTGTGACCTAGTCTTATTTTGATATGTGCTAATGATCTGCTATGGTTTTTATGTTCTAACCTGATATGATTGGTTTCATCCAACCACATATCAACAACCTCCTGAGATGAATCAAGGTGATAACCTTTATTATGTATATTGAATTTTATTAAGTCTAAAATGGGTGTATGTTTGTGCATGAAGGCACATGATCATCACCAAGAACAACAAAGGATGGTACAACATAAATCTTGAGACAAAGAAATGGAAAACAAGATGGTAGAATATAGTTCTAACTAAACACATCATGGGCAAGGAGAAAGATCAATTGACTAAGGGGGAGGGGAAGACTCTCTTGACTTAATGAATACCCCAAGGATCCCAAGGGATGATATCAAGAGATTTAAGGCAGATAATGAAAGGTTGGTAAGGGCTTAGGAGAGACAAGCTAAGGTAAGTGCATTCATATTGAAAAGCCTCTCAAACTTACAAAGAAAAAGGAAATATGAGTCGGGGGCTAGTCATAAAGATAGGAAGAGCCGTTTGTTGAGATTGCAACAAGATGATGGAGCTTAGTGAAAAGAGTCACCTTCACTAAGTGGGCCCGCATGGAAATTATGGCGCAAAGTCTATTTTTAGACTATGCCTATTTTTAGACATATGGATCATGTCTATGAGTTGCAGGATGTTGTTTATGGATGATTGGTCAAGTTGGAAAAAATAGATGGACTTTTATTTTTAGACAACAACGGTGACACTGTCAAGTCTAATTATAGAGCAGTCAAATATTATTAGCTTATTATAATATTTAGACTATAAACTTTATCTTATTCTCTTGGAGAACTTCAGTTTGAGCTACAGATGTGGAACATGTAGTTGTCAGAAGGAAATACATTTTCTTTGTGGGTTAGTTGAGTTTTTGCATGCATGACTTCAGTTAGAACTCAATCAGTTGAGTTTGGTGGAGTTGATTGTGGGGTTGATGGAGTTATGTTCAGTTTGACTTGGTTAAACTAGTAGTAATTAGTCTAACTACAAATAGACTAATGATGAGTTGTTAAACTAATTATTAACTCATAATGCAACTAAATAATACATCAGTTAACTCAGTTGCATGTCAGTGCATGTTCAGTTCAATAGGGACAGGTGTTAGAGGATCAGATTGCTATCAGTTGTGACTATAGTTGTGCATGAGGATTTGCACAATCAATGGGATTGAGTTATGCCAATGAGAATTGGCCAATACCAAGTGATTATAGCCTCTGCTCACGTGATCCCCAGTTTGAGTGATTCTTTTGAGGTAAATACAAGTTTGGTTCAACCATTCTCATCCATTCTTGAGCAGTGGAGGCAGGCAAGCAGTGGAATAGATTTGGATATTAGATCTGAGTTGTATTGTGTGTAACAGGTGGAGATAGTGCTGGATACTTGTGAGAAGTATTGAATATTGTAATGTTACATGTTCTCAATCATTAATATACAGATAGTATGGGGTTTTCAGCTGTAAACTTTCCCCAGGTTACATATTGTGTTAATGTGTGCATGCTCTTGATGTTTTATTGTTATTGATGCTGCTATATTGATGATCAACGTAGAGGAGCTTATGTATTGTGTATGTATTCCAAAATAGTACATGATAAGGATAATCTCCATTGAATATGTGTTTATTATTCAAAATTTCTACACCGTTCAGAATCAGAAGAGAGAATGAATAGGGAAAATGGAAATAGGTACAAGAAGAGGAACATGTAGGAAATTGAAGACACCGTGAGAGGGAATGCACCATTGAGTACCCCGTAGAGAAGAACTAGTACATATGAGTACCACTTTGGTATAACTTTTGGGTCTACTACAAGGAGGCATAATCATTATCATCATTATGATCATCATCAACATCATCAGGGAAAGAGAGAAAGGGAACATATGCCACAAGAATTCAAGAAGACCAAACCACCACATTTGATGGAGAGATGTGATGGAGAGATGGATAAATCTGAATGTAGAAGCTTGGTTGCTTGGACTAAATAGATTCTTTAGAGTCCATGTCTATTTTGAGAACATGAAAGCCAAGGTAGCCACCTACAATTTAAAAGGAAAAGCAGATATATGATGGGAATATTTGAAGAATTTCAAAGGCATAACAAAGGAGAAGTTGACTAGGAGTGAATTCCAAAGGCTCTCCATCAATCAATACTTATCAGAAAGATACTATGACAATAAAGAAAAAGAATTTTATGAGCTCAGAATGTGACAACTGTTAGATGAAGAATATGTCACTAAGTTTATGGAATTCCTAGGATATGTGCCATATCTTAAAGACGAGAAAGAAAAAATCCAAATATTTATCAATGGGCTACCCATAGCATTCAAAGATTGAATTGAACTTTTTGAACCTCAAACGTTGAAGATACCATTAAAAAAATAAAACATTGCTATGAAAAAGAAAAGCATAGGCTCGAATTTAGAGGGGAATGAAAATCAAAGAGCAACATGAAGGAAAAAACTAAATGGCACCAAACTTTTGTAGACAAGAAGGAAAGCACGACCACAACTAATGCAATTCAATTTCAACATAAATTTGGTCCAACTAACAAAGGTCGTGCACATAAGATTATAGGATAGTAGCACATATTTGAGACCAAAGAGTGGCTAAAATGTTCAACATGTGCTGAGAATAATTGAAAGAGGGACTAATCACATCAGAAGAATGCAGGACCAAAAATTGATAGTGCACAAGAATCTCATATTATGAGAGAAATAGTGTAGATCTTACCTAAAATCTACGTAGTTGTGGACAGTCGTAAGGCAAGCCACCAAGCATCCATAATTGAGATGGAAGGTAAGTTGTGTAAACAAATTATTTCCATTTAATTGATCATGGGTTTTTTAGGTCCCCATAATGCTAGTGTAGCCCCCATATTGTTATTTTTGTGCCCCATAGAATCCCTCTATTGTTATTGTTGTGACCTAACATTATTATTGTTATGTAGGCCTGTTGACCCTTTAGACTCCTGCATATACCAAGGAGGGTTTATCAATTGAATCATCCGAGAATTGTTTATTTATGTGATTTAAATGGATGTTTCCCCCTCGAAGTGGCTCATTATCTCGTCGTTTATCTATATTTTCTTATGTTTCTGTACTATTTTTTATCTGCATACATAACATTTGGTATCATAGCTCTTGATGCTAGGGTTTTCTACTTTAAATGGGTCATCTTGTCATTTTCGCTATAACTTTTTTATGCAAAGCTTCAGACCATGAAATTGATACCAAAAGAAGGAGAAATCTTGATGAACATTTGGTTACAATTTTATACCTTGGTTCATTATATTTTAAGACATATGGTCCAAAGAAGTTAGGGTTTCTGCATGCTCCATAATTCAACCTTAAACAGGTGTTCCGGGGAAAATAATCATAAATTTCTCTTTGAGAATCAGAATTGAATTTCGTAAAAACTGACTAAAAATTCACAGACTATAGTTCCTTGGGTATGATTTTTAGAGTTGAATGTTAAAATAGTGACACATGGAATCTCGTACAGGTTCGCTCTACTAAAACACTCCATAATTAGGTCACTGTGTGAGATTTTCCATAATTTTATTTTGAAGAATCGGATCTCATTCTAATTGGTGGGGTTGGAAAGAATACATTGAGGGATACCACATGATATAATTTTAGAGCTTGGGAGGCTGAAATCATAGAGATAGAATAGTTTCAAGGCCAACCTTATCAACAAGCTCAAAATCAAGCTTTTAAAAGGCGTGTATTTTTAAATTTGCATAACTTTTGTTTGAAAAAACAATTTGAAGTGATTAAAAGGGAATAGTGAAGCATATATATCATGAATTGATTCCAATATGCATCCTAAACAGAATAATTATACACCCACTAAGCCCTCAGAAATCTCTATTATGATGCATGAAGAAGAAGAAATGCAACGTGATGTATCGAAATTGAGGTGAATTTTTTTCTCTCTCACAAAGAGAAGTGAATGTTAAGATGGATGGCTTATAATATATAATATATATATATATATATATATATATTATAATATATATATATAATATATATATATATATATATTATATATATATATATATATAGTATATATATATAGATGTGTGTGTGTGTGGAAGGTTTGAAGGATGTTTTAAAAGTAGAAATTGAAGGTTTGAGAAAGTTGCTACAGGAAATGCTTCCTAATGGTGATAAGGTAGTCCATAAACTAATGATGAGAACAAAAGGAATGAGAATCATGATTTTATAGACTCTAACTTTGGGTTGAATACCAACCATATTCCAAATATCAATAAGAGTAAGTAGTTGGCAAGGATCTAGAAACATGGATACTATAATGGAGCAATTCTTTAATCTACAGGGTTTGCAACAAACACAAAAGGTACACATTGCATCTTTATATTTAGAACCCAATTAGTTTGTGTGGTATCAATGGCTTTGTTCTCGTAAATCACTTGTCACTTGGACAATTTTTACGGAGGAATTAATAACACATTATGAGGATACAAAGAGAAATGCCTTCTTTAGCCAAGTAATAAATCTCAAACATAAGGGTTCAGGTTGGGAGCACATTGAGGACTTCCAAAGATTGAATATCAAGGTAACTAATATTCCAAAGGAGGATTTAATTAATGTCTTCATAAGGACTTTAATGGATAACATCAAACATGAGGCTTTCCTTTGGGAACCTAAGTCATTGGAGAATGCATTCAGGTTGGAAAGAAAAATTGAAAGTAAAATTATGGAAATAAGTAAGTCTACCACTCACAACTATAAACATGGAAGTGTTGTCGCTCCTAGCCTCCCAAATCCTACAAGGTTGGCACCAAAACAACTAGAGGATAAAAGAGAAAAAGGGATTTCTTAAATTTGTGATAGAAAATACATTAAAGGTCATAAGTGTGTTGAGAAGAAATTATTTTACATAGCTTGTGAAGAGGAGGAAGAACAAGAACAAGAAACATCAAAAGAAGAAGATATATATGAGGAACCAACTCCAGAGGTTGAAAAAGAAGAAATGAATCTGACCATACCTTGTAATGCATTGGTGGGAATTACCACTCCTAAAACTCCCAATATATAAGGATACATCAAGAAGAAAAGGTAATAGTGTTGATTGAGCCAGGTAGTACCCATAATTTTATTCATTATAAGATAGCCAAGGAATTGAATTTCTTTCTATATCCAGCGCTAGAGTGTCAAGTGATGGTTGCAAATGGAGAAACTATAAATATCTCATGGAAGTGCCATAATCTCAATATAACCATGGGGGAATATGTGTTAAATAGTTCAATGATTTCCATTCCAATGGGTGGTGTTGATGTTTTATTAGGAGTTCAATGGTTACAATCTTTGGGGATGATAAATTTTAATTTTCAAGGACTTTTCTTGATTTTTTTCTTGGAAGGAAAGGAAACTAAATTAAGGTGTATCGTAGGGAAATCAAGGAAGATAATCATCTCTAATGGCATCAAAAATAATTTTATGAAGGAACAATGACGCGTAATTGCACAATCATGCTTACTTAATGTTCAAACATCGAAATCATCTATTTCTCCAGATCTCCAAAGAGTCTTGGACAATCATTCCAAGGTATTGGAGACTCCCAAAGATATCCCACCTATTTGTGATCATGGTCATGCTATTCACTTGATTCTAGTTCCTCCAAACATCAAACCTTGTAGATATCCCTATGCCCAAAAGAGTGAAATTGAATATATGATTGCAGAAATGATAGAGGTAGGTATAATTCAACCTAGACAAATTTATTTATTTTCTCTAGTAGTATTGTTGCACAAGAAGGATGGATCATGGCATATGTGTCCAGATAATAGAGAGCTCAATAAGCTCATTATTAAATATAAATTTACCATTCCTTTCATTGATGAATTGTTGGATGAATTACATGGTGCAATTTACTTCACCAAGATAGATCTTCGTTCCAGATATCCTCAAATTAGAATGAAGATAGAAGACGTTCCAAAAACAACATTTAGAATTCATGAAGGTCATTATGAAGTTTTGGTCATGCCTTTTGGCCTTATTAATGCACCTTCCACATTTCAAGGTTTGATGAATTCCACTTTAAAACCATTCCTTAGAAAAAAATTGTTAGTAATTTTTAATGATATGTTAATCTATAGCAAGTATTGGAAAGACCATGTTCAACATGTTGATAGGGTGCTCAAATTATTGGAAGAGAAATAATTGTATTGAAAACTCCTCAAATGTTTCTTTGGGGCACATGAAGTGGAATATTTGGGTCATATTGTCTCATGGGGGTGTTAAGGTAGACCCTAACAAAATTAGAGCCACCAAGGAATGGAAAATTCCTATAACCTTAAAGCATCTTCAAGAACTTCTTGGGTTGCTAGGGTATTATAGCAAGTTTGTTAAGAATTGCGGGAAAATAGTAGCACCTCTAACAACATTACTTAAGAAAGATGATTTTTTTTGGACTCTAGGAGCAACCAAGGCCTTTGAACATCTTAAAGAGGAAATGCACCGAGCTCCAGTCTTCGATATACTAGACTTCACAAAAACCTTTATTGTGGAATGTGATGACTCAGTAAATGGCATTGGTGTTGTTTTAATGCAAGAAGGAAAACCCATTTCTTTTGAAATTCGTCCAATCAGGGGAATTTTTTTACACAAATCTATTTATGAGAAGGAAATGTTCACAATACTACATGCCTTAAAGCAATGACACCCTTACCTAATGGGAAGACACTTCAAGATAAAAATAGATCATGATAGCCTTGAATACTTTTTGTAATAGAGATTATATTCAGAAGAGAAACAAAAATGGGTCAGAAATATGTTGGGCTATGACTTTGAAATCATCTACAAAAAGGGAAGCAAAATGTTGTTCTTGATGCAATCTCAAGAAGGGATGAGGATGTGGAAGCATTTCTCTATGTCATTTCTATTGTACAACCTGATTGGATAACTGAAGCAAAGGGTGAATGGAAGAATGACAAATATGTGTGGACACTTATTCAAAAGTTGCAGCAAGGTCTAGTACATTAAATACATTTATCTGGAAAAATGATTCATTATGGGTCAAATATCACTTATATCTATGTAAGAACTCCAAAATCAAACAAAATATTCTTTTGGAATTGCTCACCTCTCCCATAGGAGGGGGGTCAATATTTTTAATTACCATAGGGTCAAGAAGGAAATTTCTTAGGATGACTTTAAATAGGATATTTAGATGTTTGTGCCAAAATGTTTGGTTTACCAATAAAATTGGGTTGAGACAATTAAGACCCTAGGTCTTTTACAACCATTAGCCATTCCAAGTTAGCGTTGGGAGGAGGTACCAATGGATTTTATCACAAGTTTACCCAAGTCTAGAGGAAAGAAAGTTATCATGGTTGTAGTTGATAGAGTTACCAAGTATGCACAATTTTGTGCATTATCTCATCCTTTCGAAGCCAGTACAGTCGCTATTTCATTTGTGGAAACAATTCAAAATCTACATGGAAACCCAAAGAATATTGTAAGTGATATAGATCCCATTTTCACTGCAAATTTTGGACATAATTATTTTCTTCTCTTGGTACTAAATTAGCTCATAGCTCATCTTATCATCCTCGATCTGATAGGTAAACTAGGATATTTAACAAATGTTTATAAGGATATCTTCGTTGCTTTGTATTTGATAATCAAACACAATGGGTCATTGGTTAAAATATGGTACAATGGTGGTATAACACTCCCTTCCATACCATACCAAAAATTATCCCATTTATGATGTTGTTGTAGCGACTACAACCACCCTCTAAATTTTTTCCTATGCTTCGTTTTGGAGCCTCCCTTCTAAATTACAACAACTCATCTCACACTGACCCAGGTACTTTTTCTTTGATTGAGCCTCATCCTTTGCATCATGGCTTGTGTTTTCTTACTTGATTTACTGTCTAACCCACAAGCCGATCTCTTGAATTGGTTTCCACCCAGTTCCAGTCTTTCCTTAGAGAATTGCGCAATCCTTGAGGGCAACCAACATTGCTCTTAGGAATTGCACAATTCAAGCTAATAGAGAGCCTTCAACTCCAAAATTGCATAGAGCCAGTTGAAAGCTAGCCTTTAGCTGGGAAATTGCATAGAGCATGAGAGGCAACTTAGAGCCACTCAGCCCAGAAATTGTGCAGAAACATCTTGCTCAGAAGTTGCTCAGTGCATGAGCCAGTGAGTTGCCCAGTTCTTCCCAGGACTACGCAATCTCTCTAGGCAATGTATGTCATGTTTTTCTGAAAAAAGAAAAAATCAAAAAGTGAGAAAACATCCCTAAAAAATAGAGATCTATTTTTAGCATCCTGGAGGAGACACTTGAGTTATTTTGGAAATTGTCACCAAGTGTCGCTTTTTCCTTGATTTTTGGCCTTCGCGTCATAAACCCTAGATCGACCGAATCTATTTAATCAGCGCAGCCAAAGCTCATTTTCACATTCTGATCATGAACTTGGGGGAAGGCCCCCAAGATCTAAAAAATTGAAATGGATCCTGGGGGGGAAGCCCCCAAGATCTAAAAAATTGAAATGCAAGAAGAAAATAGGAGAATACATATTAAACAAAACCACAACGAAACTTTTTTTATGAAAATGGAGAATAATTGTAAAAGCTACATTGTGGTGGACCATCTGTCTTTTTACAAAACGTGACTTGTTACTTATATTATTTTTTAGTTACAATGCCACAGGTAAATTTCGTGGGTGGGTAAATACCATGGGTGAATAAATACCATAGGTAGATGCCACTTACAATACCATGGGTGGATAACTACCATGGGTGGATGAATACCATGGTTGGATTCCACTTACAATAACATCGGTAGATTCCATGGTTGGATGAATACCATGGGTGGATGAATACCATGGGTGGATAAATACCATGGTTGATTGAATATCATGGGTAGATGCCACTTTCCATTCAAATCATTCCTCCCTCCTTAAGAAGTAATGATCCCCATTGCATGAAGTTCCCTCTTGAGAAGCCTTTGTTGAATATGAAGATCCACTAAAGAGAATGGTTTTGCGTGGTTAACCCTTAACCATGATCAATAAAGATCTGAGGATAGAGATACCCTATAATTCTTGTGACCAACTGTGATACTGACAGTGTGTAACCTAGAAAATGGACTTTGATGAAGTGTGGGTTTGAGGATGACCCATAACCATGAAAAATGAAGATCTGAGAATAGAGATACCTTGTAATTCATGTAACCCATTGTGATATTAACATTGTGTGACCTAGGAAATGGACTTCAATGACAAGAATTTTGTGTGATTGACCCATAACTGTGATGTTAATTGTTGATGAAGTAGTGGGTGCCTACATAGCCTGGGGTGGGAGGGAATGTCTCCAAATAACCTGATCCGGATGCTTCTATGCTAAAACTAATAAATGGGAAGCAGGTGCCTACTAAGGCGAGGTGGGAGAGCACGTCTCCAAAGGGAACCCACTATTAATGTTGCTTCAAATATAAAAACTACTTTAAAATGGGAATGACTCGGTCAATATAACTAAGAATATTTATTATAACCTATTTTTGGAAATAGAATGACTATTCTACATCTTGTCTTGTGATTGAAATCCCTATCTAGATAGTATGGAAACTCATATTCGTGTTGCAACTGCCTTGTCATCACAAAAATTCTAAAAAAACAACTAATTTTAAATCAATGATATCTCCCTTATCTGAACTCCAATTCGACCAATTTTTTTTTTTTTAAATTGGGTTATTTTTCAAAAGGAGCTCAAATATGCAATAATTTTTTTGAAATTATGCACAAAATCTACAAAAAATGGTAGGAGATCCATCATCCATGAATTATCATCAGAAAGCTTTTTACAACATAGCTGATTTTAAATCAGCGTTATCTCCCTCGTCCATACTCCGATTCGACCGATTTTCTTTTTTAAATTTGGGTATTTCTTCGCAAGGAATATAGTATTTTATTTATTTTTGTAAATTTTGCACCAAAATTTTCAGATATGATCTTCAAACTCACTGCCCAAAAAATTCTTGTAAAAAAATGAAAAAAAAAAACAAAAAACAAAAAAAGCTTTCTGCTTTGTCCAAGAAAGTGCTCTGTGGAGGTCGCAGCACATGCATGAGGTTTGTTGAATATTTCTACAAAACTTTGAAACTAAAATATGCATCAAAACCTCATTCCCATGGATCCATAACCTAAATCTGATACCAGTGATCTGGATCTTTATGGGAGGCCCCCAAGGTCTAAAAAATTGAAATTGATCCTGCAAGGGAAACCCCCAATATTTGAAAAATTGAAATGCTAGAAGAAAATAGGAGAACAAACATTAAACAAAACCACAAAGATTTTTTTTATTAAAATAGAGAATAATTGTAAAAGCTACATTGTGATGGACCATATTTCCTTCTACAAAATGTGACTTGTTACTTATAGTCTTTTTTAGTTACAATACTATGGGTAAATTCCATAGGTGGGTAACTACCATGGGTGAATGAATACCATAGGTAGATGCCACTTACAATACCATGGGTGGATGAATACCATAGGCGGATTCCACTTACAATACCATGGGTAGATTCTATGGATGGATGAATATCATGGGTGGATAAATACCATGGGTGGATGAATGCCATGGTTGGATGCCACTCACAATACCATGGGTAGATTCCATGCGTGGATGCATACCATGGGGGGATAAATACCATGGTTGAGTGAATACCATGGGTATATTCCACTTTCCATTCAAATCAACATTCGATCTTGGAGCTATAGCATTCCTGAGGAGATCAAGGAACCTTCAATACAATCATCGTCACTTTTCTGGGTAAGTCTTATTTTTCCTGTCTTTTGTTGTTTTTTTCTATCGCTTTTGCCTGTTTAGCTTGTGAGAGTGTTATTTCACTTGTTTTTTTTAATCACTGCTGATGTTTTAGCTTGATTTAGCTTGTAGAAGTGTTGTTTCAAGTTTTGCATTGCATTTCCCAAGTGTCGCATGTATCAATCAGTTTTTGTACTAACGATCATCCTTATGATGACTCTCTCCACATGCTTCATTTTCCTTCAGTTTGATTGATTCCCTCACTTGTTTGACTTGCATGCATCATCACTTAGTTAGATATTCACTCAACATCACACTATCGTTCAGATCTGCTCGCTTTCACACTCCTCTTGGGCAGATCTGGGCTTCCCTTGCTGGGATCTCACTTTCCATTGCATGCATTGCACATTCTGGGAACTCAAGGCCTCAGCCTTGGCTTCTCGAATTACATAGAGGATACCCTGTCCTGGCTCCAACTGTGCACTGCATAGTTCCAGGAGCCAACCTCCTAGTCCTTTCCATTGAAACTATGAAATGCGCAGTCTCTCCTGGGTTGTCCCCAAACTAAACTATGCATTGCACAGTTCCAGTCAACAAGCCTCCCCCATTGACTACTAAGACTACACAATGCACAGTTCTAGCAGGCATCCTGTCACCTCTATGAACTATTATTGCACAATCTCTCCTAGCATTAGCCCAGTTTGTTGCTTGATCTTGCCTTGAAGTTGTTTTTGGTTTTAAGCTAATATTTGCATGCCATGAGTGTCATCTATGTCTCCAGGTATAACAGTTGTTGAGCATTTCTCTAGCAGTTACAATTAACATGGATTCCAAGAGAGCTACATCAAAGGAAACTGTCAAGAGTAGTACTGGGGAAGTAATTGATCAGGTGTGAGTTAACTTTCGATGTTATGTAAACACTAAGTTGTTCATTGAGAAGGGAACCAAGTTGACATGGCAGCAAATCAAGGATACTTTTGCAGAGGACTTCAAGGAAGACTTAGAGGATTGGCAAGTTTATATCAGTATCCAATTGTCATGACTTTACAAGATTACATGCAGGTACCCTTCCTTCCCATGTGCTTACGTTACCAGCTGGATTGTCATTGAGCAGTGCTATCAGGATAGATCTTGCCACCTTCATGGAGGAGAACTATCATCAAATGTATCATTTACCTCAGTCGGCGAAGTGCATGGACACACTTTTTTATGGCCCCCATAGCCAGGTGAACACGAGAGATATAGTCAAGCATTGGGTGAAAGAGTCATTAACTTTTAGATAGACATCCAACCATGTTTATAAGACAAAATCTCTCAGGAAGGCCTACCAATTCTTGATCATCTTTGCATTCTAAATATATGGTCAAGAGAGCACCGTGACCTTTCCTAAAGGTTGGGTAGTTGTATTGGACCAGTTGGTGAGTGATGGAAGTCCATTCAACTGGTCAGAATTATTGGCTTATCAGTTGAGATTCCATGTGACTAATGCCCAGAATTCGCCCAAGAATGAGCAAGTGAGACTCTACATGTTTGCATACTTATTGGATGTAATTTGTGCCCAGTAGTAGTTTGCTAGAATGAGTTGGACATGGACACAGAAAAAGACTTATGTTAATATTTATTGCAAGTTGTTTTCCAATTACAGTTACCAAGGAGTAATGGCAAGGATGACTGACCATGTCATCATCTCGTTGTACAAGCTGATCTTTAAGCATGATCCACCTTCCATGTCCCAAGAATCAATGGAGGTGATACTTAACATTGCAAATTTGTATGCCTCACCTAATGGCACCTTAATCAAAGTGTTTTGTGGAGAGAAACCTCTACATGTTCTACCAAGGTATCCCAAGAACAAGATGGTCATGCAAGACATATCATATCACCTATCCACAAGGTTATCATCAGGACTACATGGGAAGAAGAAGGCACCATGGCCCGCCCTTCCTTTGCGGATTAGGTTATATGAGATTAAGAGCTTGAAAGATGCATATGCCAAAGCTAAGGAGATATTTAAGTTCAAGTTCGACACCAAATACTTCAATCCTTATGATCCCCATGATATTTACAAGAACCATTATGCGAAGGTGATCTAAAAATGGGGCCCTCAAGGCTTCTTGTGAGCTTACAAGAACCTCTCCCACTTCCAAAGCTTAAATATTCCCAAGATTTATTTATTAACCGATACAGAATTAATAATGTGCTTGAAAATAAGGTGTATGTTGGTGTTTATTTTTTTTACTGTTTATGTGCTTTAAAATTATGTTGTTTATGTTGATATGTAAATACATGTATAGTAAAACAGTGCAACAAATAACAAACACATAAAACAACAATTTAATTAGGAGTTCACCCAAAACTCTTGGGCTACGTCTCCGTGAGCTCTAATCAACTCAACTAGGCTCTTTGGGATTATGGCAACAATTATTTTACAAGCTCCACGCTCAACTCCACTAGTTTACACAGAACACAACGGGCTTAGAACACCATCTCATCCCTGTCTTTGAAGCTCTCAGCTTTCTGGCTCTCGGCTCTGGCTCTGGTTCTCAGCTTTGGCTCTGGCTCTAGCTCTAGCTCTAGCTCTTGGCTCTTAGATTTGGCTTCTCTGAGCTCTCTCTCTCAACCTTTGCGTGCCTCTGTAATTTGCTTGACCTCCAAGCAATCCTTCAATAACCTTCCAACAACCTTTAGCAACAACTCGCTACTCGTAATGGAGCTCTCTGGTTCACTTGACCTCCAAGTGACTTCAAAACTCTCTCAGCTCTCTGCACTTCCTCCTTAGCCTCTCAATTGTGCTATTTGGCTCCTTTGAGGCATTCTTCTAGCTTTCTAGCTTCCCCGGTCATTTCTTTGCATGTTATCATTCCTCTGTGGCCCTACGGCTTCCCTGCGCGTTGTCTGTTCGACTGGCCATCTGGCTCTGCGACTCTGTGGCTTTCAAACGCATCATTATCTACAAAAACACTAGCTTGCAATGTGGCACAGTGATCAGGGGTTGTTACAGAGGATTTGTGGCCTTCCCTGAGTTGAAAGCCCAAAAATGGAGAAAAATCCAATACACAGAGATTTTTCCGAAAATACACTATTGGGCTCGAAATCCGGACTTGAAATTCTGTTAGGGCCCAACCCTAACCCCCTTATTTATGTAATAGGATCGATTCATAGTTATAGTTAAGTAAAGAGTCAATAAATCCCATATTAATAATTGTAAGTGGTTAACCCACATTTGATGAAGGGACCACAGTTAGTTGCAAATGGGCCATGGTATTAGATAGATGGTATTAATAAGAACCATGATATTGCCCCATGTATTGCATGTATGAATCCTATATAAAGGATAGAGACTCCCCTAAAGGAGCATCATGCCTTATTTTGTAATTGAGCTCAGCTCTATTGGAGGTTGCCCCCTCAAAGAGGCAAGTGAACATTGCTTTCTCAATAATAAAATACTTGCTGTTATTTCTCATTGGTCTATGTTATGGGTATATTTCTTCACATATTTGGTATTCTGGTATCGTCTTATAGGTTAAGAGCATAACAAGTGGTATGAGAGCGCTTTCCAGGGTCGGTGGGATCTCCAATTTTTAGCAAAAAAAAATTTAGCTAGAGACATGTTCCAGCGTTTTTAAACCACGAGATCTGTCATTGACCGCATAAACCTGCGGATTTGGGGAGGCATGCACGTAGGAAATACAAGAGGTGGTCATGCTTGTTGGACTCCCTTGTAACCCCTATGGGTACCCCTTCGAGTAGTAGTGCATTAGACAGAACAACGCACAGATTATCTTTCAAGTACTCTTTAGGTATATCGGAAGCCCCCTAGCTCCCTTGAAACCTCGCCATAGATAAACCGCCAGCCGTCTTGCTACTACTGTACATCGAGAAAAACACTCGGAGAGATTACTTACACATATGTTAGGGTAGTCGGGTTGTATGGCTAAGGGTATGGTTGATCCTCCTTGGTTAGTGCCCTGAAAAATTGGGTTGAGTACTACTGTCAGACCCTTATGTATATTGTGATCTGTAGCACCTGACACTCCTAGAGACCATAGTTCCCTCCTCTATCTGTGGATCACACATAATCTTTGCCAGATCGGATCTCATAGGTGGGGTTGTTGCAGCAGCAACAATCAGTTCCGCCATTCAGATCTATCAAATCAGCCATTCAGATCTATCAGATCCATCAGATCCGCAACAACAGTCAGTTCTGTCGTTTATATCTATCAAATCAACTATTCAGATCTGACCAATTATGTGGGTTCCTATACCTGGGCATGATTTTCGCAGGACTTTGGGTAGCATTGACATTTCTGGGATCTGGCTACTGCAGTATTCCTAAGCAAGGAGTAAAATTCTGTTCGGAGTTTAAAAAAAAAAAAATATTCTGAGACCCCCCAAGATGCTTATTGGAGACTTAGCCCATAAGAATCAGGTCGACGAGCTGAGCAAGATGGTACCATTCAATTGTTAGTGCCAAAAATTTCGGGCGATACCAAATTTCAAGTACATTGGATCAGCGCATGGTACAAACTAGAGCTCAAGCTATGGCTAATGAGAGGATTGACAACCCTGAATCACAATTGAAAGATGTCATGTTGCAACTGAAGAACTTAAATGAAACACTCTCAAAGGGCAAGGTGGAGGAATGTGCGGAGGCATATATTGGCAATGAAAACATTGAGGGCGAGTCTAGCCAATCTCTTCACCTCTTTGGCACCCACCAACAATCCCATCCACGACCACCCAAGCTGGACATGTATAAATTTGATGGCTTTCACTCGGTCGCATGGATAGCACAAATGGAGCAATATTTCACACTAAATTACATCCTGGATGATGCGACTCAACTTAGTGTGGGTATCATGTACTTGGACAATGAAAGATGGCAATGGTGGTAATGGAATCAACGTTGTTATGGAAGGCCCTTGACTTGGCAGACATTCAAAAAAGCTCTTACGGATCGCTTTGACCAGGAATCTAATTTTTTGGGTCATCTCACTAAGCTTTGAAAGATAGGAACAGTGAATGAATATATTACAGCCTTTGAAGCCTTAGCTTTCCGCGCTGGAGGTCTACACGATGAGTTCTACGTGGAATGTTTTGTCAGTGGTCTCAACGAAGCCATACAAGCCCACGTCCGACTGCACCACCCTAGCTCATGGTTGCATGCTTGTAGGATAGCTCGTGAAGTATAACGTGTGTTAGCGGCCCAGTCCAATCGCCCAAATTTCATCACCAAGGGTTTCCCCACACAGGCTCAAAGCACTACCCAAACAATCAAGGTTCAAAAGGTGTCAACAGCAGAAATGGCGGAAAGAAGAAAGAAAGGATTGTGTTACTACTGTGATGAGAAATACTCACCCAGGCATAAATGCAAGGGGCCCAAATTCTTTCAAATTGATGCTACTGATCACAGTTCATCAGAAGAAACCCCACCACTTGAGGAGCCAGAGGAGGAAGAAGAGGACAACCAGCAGGACAATGTACCTAAAGAACAAATTATCTCGTTGCATGCTTTGGTAGGGATTTCTTCTCCCCAAACTCTCAAAATCATAGGTTTTACTAAGCATCGCCCAGTAGTAGTCTTGATTAATAGTGGTAGTACACATAATTTTATCCATCAAAGAGTCGCGGAAGCAGTGCATTATTTTGTCCAAGTAGTTTCTAACTTCCAGGTCCAAATTGCTGATGGGGGGACAATGAAATGTGAGGGTCGTTGTGAAAATGTCAAACTTCAAATGGGGGATTATCAGTTAAAGACCTACATGTTTGCCATACACATGGGAGGGTGTGACATTGTCATAGGTACTGAATGGCTTTGCACACTTGGCTCAATCACAATGGATTTCCAAGAGTTATATATGAACTTTAAGCAGAACAACCACACACATACCCTCCACAGACTCCAGGCGGGAACTCCCTCTATCATCAGCTCACATTGGATGGAAAATTTGTTAAAAAAGGGCCACCATGGAGTTATAGCCCAATTTAATGCCATCCAGGCCTTCGAACCCAATTCTCTTCATATTCATCCTAAGATGCAATAGATCTTAAACAACCATCTGCTAGTCTTTGACAAGTCTCATGAGATTCCACCCTCGAGAGTGGACATGATCATAGAATTACTTTGGTCCCATGGGCCCAACCACCAAATGTGCACCCATATAGATATCCATTCGCCCAAAAGAATGAAATTGAAAAAATAATCAAGGAACTCTTGGAAGTAGGCATCATTTGTCCCAACATTAGTCCTTATTCATCGTCAGTGGTCATGGTGCTCAAGAAAGATGGGGAATGGTGTATGTGTCCAGACTTGAGGGCCCTCAATAAGTTGATGGTCAAAGATAAATTTCCCATCCCGATTGTCGATGATTTGCTGGATGAACTAAATGGGGCTCAATTCTTTACTAAGCTTGACCTTCGCTCAAGCTATCACCAAATTTGCATGAAATAAGTAGACATTCCAAAGACTGCTTCTTGAACTCATGAAGGCCATTATGAGTTCTTGGTCATGCCATTTGGTCTTTGTAATGCCCCATCCACTTTTCAGAGCCTTATGGACCACCTGTTCAAACCATATCTCAGAAAATATGTCCTTGTTTTCTTTGATGACATCCTCATCTACAGTCGCACCTGGGCCACACATCTTCAACATGTAGATCTGCTCTTGCAACTACTCTGCAAGCATAAATTATTTGTCAAGATGTCCAAGTACTCTTTTGGCATGGAAGAAATTGAGTATTTGGGCCACATTGTGAGGCATGAAGGTGTCAGGGTGGACCCCAAAAAGATCCAGGCAATGCAAGATTGGCCTCAAACAAAGACCTTGAAGATCTTGAGAGGATTTTTGGGTCTCACGGGCTATTATCACAAATTTGTCCGCAATTATGGTCGCATTGCTAGGCCCCTCACTCAACTCCTTAAGAAAAATTCATTCCTCTGGAATGATGAAGCACAACAAGCCTTTACAGCTCTCAAACATGCCATGTGTTCCACTCCAGTATTAGCACTACCCGACTTCACCAAATCTTTTGTGGTTGAATGTGATGCTTCTGGTACGGGTATTGGGGCTATCTTAATGTAGGAAGGTTGACCCTTGGCCTTCACGAGCCAACAACTAAGTGGGAAGAATCTGGGACAATCTACCTATGAGAAGAAGATGATGGCCATCTTACATGCAGTAGATACTTGACAACCATACTTATTGGGGCGACTTTTCCAAATCCGCACAGACCATCAAAGCCTTAAATATTTTTTGGGGTAATGTCTATCCTCACCACAACAAAATAAATGGCTCGCCAAAATGTTGGGATATGATTATGAGATAATTTACAAGAAAGGGCATGAAAATATTGTAGCAGATGCTTTATCCCGCCAATTTGAGGAGGAAAGTACCCTGCTCACAATTTCCCTTCCCATTCCAGAATGGATTGAAGAGACTCGCAAGGAATGGTTTTCACATCCCTGGCTCTCCCAACTCATTAATCAATTGCAAGTGGATCCAAATTCCACAGCGGGCTAGTCGTGGCAGGATGAGATTCTTCACTACAAGGACAGAGTCATAATATCACCAACATCCATCCTCAAAAGCCACATTTTGGTGGAGTTGCACTCATCTCCCACTGTAGAACATTCAGGCTTTCAGAAGACATATGCTCGCACTCGAAGATTGATTTTTTAGACAGGCATGAAAAAGGGCATTCTTACTTTTGTAGCTAAATGTGACGTTTATAAGCACCACAAAGGAGAAATAGTCAAATCCCCAGGCACATTACAACCATTGCCCATCGCAGCCTCAATCTGGACAAAGGTTTCTATGGATTTCATTACGGATCTTCCAAAGTCAGGAAACAAGTCAGTCATCATGGTGATTGTGGACAAACTTTCTAAGTATGCTCATTTTGCACCCTACCCCACCCTTTTACACTGACTTTGGTCGCTCAATATTTCATGGATCAGATCTTCAAATTGCATGGTATGCCCACTTCCATTGTGTCTAATCATGACTCGATCTTCACCAGTAACTTTTGGCAAGAACTCTTTTGGCTACAAGGTACCCAAATACAACTCAGTACTTCCTATCATCCACAAACTGAAGCAGTCAACAAATGTCTGGAGACCTACCTTAGGTGTTTCAATTTAGAAAAGAAACATCTCTGGGTACAGTGGTTACCTCTAGCCGAATGGTGGTATAACACCAACTATCATGCCACCACCAAATGACTCCATATGAAGCATTTTATGGTCAAATCCCTCCTTCCCCTACTTCTTATATCAAGGGATGCTCGAAGGTACAAGCAGTGGATCAACTCCTACAAAACCGCACAACCATGTTGTCCCACCCTAGAGAGAATCTTCATCAAGCCCAAAACCACATGAAGCAATAGGCAGATCAACATTGCTTAGAATGCCAATTTCAAGAAGGGGATCAGGTATTTTTGAGGCTGTAACCATATAAGCAAACATCACTCAAAGACAAGGGTTGTCAAAAATTATCTCCAAAATTCTATGGACCATATCAAGTACTTCAGCACATTGGAGAAGTCTCCTACAAGCTAGCTTTGCCACCCTCTGCAAAAATCCATCCAGTCTTCCATGTCTCATGCCTCAAGAAAGTGATTGGGAACCATTGCAGAATTCAAACCAGTCTACCTGAAGTAGATGAAGAAGGTTCAATCGGGCTCCAACCTGAACAGGTTCTTGACACACGAGAATGGCACCTGCATGGTCGCACAATCAAGGAAGTCCACGTCAAGTGGAAAGACACCTCTCTAGAAGATGCAACCTGGGAACCAACCACTATCCTTCAGCAGTTTCCGCAGCTTCAACCTTGAGGACAAGGCTCTTCTTATGGGGGAGGGCATGTTAGGATCCAACTATAACCCCCTTATTTATGTAATAGGATCGACTCATAGTTATAGTTAAGTAAAGAGTCAATAAAGCCCAATTGTAAGTGGTTAACCCACATTTAATGAAGGGACCACAGTTAGTTGCAAATAGGCCATGGTATTAGATAGATGGTATTAATAAGAACCATGGTATTGCCCCATGGTATTGCATGTATGAATCCTATATAAAGGATAGAGACTCCCCTCCAAGAGCATCGTGTCTTATTTTGTAATTGAGCTCAACGCTATAGGAGGTCGCCCCCTCGAAGAGGTAAGTGAACATTGATTTCTGAATAATAAAATACTTGCTGTTATTTCTCATTGTTCTATGTTCTGGGTATATTTCTTCGAATATTTGGTATTCTGGTATCATCTTGCAAGTTAAGAGCATAACAAATTCCATTAAATCGCCCCTATAAACCCTTTCAGGTCCACCTTTTATGGTTATCGCAAGCCCACCATCGATATGCGTGATCTCTGATCCAACGGCTGACAGTCCGTTTCAGGTGGCTTAAGTACATGGAGATTACCCGCCCGAAAAGGCAGTTTTCACTCTCCTGTGCCATGCCAGATGTCAGCCAGTGTATGGGTTTGAGCGGAGCCCATCTAATACCACTTACCACCTTAGGCTCTCCTGAAATCCCGCTTACCATGGAACTAAAAATTTATAGTGTTGCATTTATAAACCTTTCGGGTCTGCCATTCTATCGAAAATCGCTATCGCATGGTATAATTGACAAAACCCCAAATACGAAGGAATACATAGAAAATCTGAAAATACAGATCTTAAATTTTATTTCAATCGCATCTATAATCCTTATCGGGTCTGGGTCCTGATCACTAATCGCAATCACAACGAACCGAGCCTTTTCATATGCTATATTTCGATGTCGATCCACTGACACCGATAATCGGCAATCGCATGTCGCATTGGCCAGGGGTCCTTCTTTTTGGGTGTACCGATCGCCGATCCGCCGATCGCAATCGCTCCATCGCATAGCATGGGGTCCCAATATTGCATGTGGGCCTATCTCTGACCTGATATATTAGAGATCACCGATCAGGGGTCCTTTCTCCTCCGCTTTAAGTCCTTCCCTTTGGCTATTTGTGATGTGATTTCCTTTATAAGGCCTTTTATGCCATTTTTAGGAGAAATGCCTCCTTTTTCAAGGACAAAGGCAATCTTCTTTCTGTAATAACTTCTGCATCCGAAGTCCATTTTATCCCATTCAAGTTGCAGTAGATTTAGAATGAAAATATCTACGCAATGGGGCTATTTCCAAGAGCATCCTTGGACTTTCATTTTCCTCTATGAGGAACACTTTAGACTTAGAAGTCTATTCAAGATCCATTTTAGATCAGAAGGTATACTATCCATGGATCCATGAGACATTCCATTGGCATGAGGAGGACCCTTGGAGGTACTATTAAATTGACTCCATGCTCCATAAGTCAGTTAGTATAGCCATAGCTTGGAAGGCTTCTTTGCAGGTGGAAACAATGTAGGAAGCAACAACAACAACAGTAATAAGGAGTAAACCAATGTAGGACAAGGGGAAGAGGAAGATTGTCAAGAACCCAGAGGCAGAGCAAAGATACATGATGAGAAAATATCCTATCACTGAGAAAGCATCTTTGGCAGTGGAGGTAGTAGAAGATAAAGAGGGTAGAGTGAAGGAAGAAATAAAATCAAAGGTTGGAGGAAGCAGAACAAAAGTTGCAGGAAACAGAGAACAAGTTGAAGGAAGAGTAGGAGATGATAAGAATGTAAAGGGAGGAGAAGCTGAAATAGGAGGAAGAGGAAAGGAAAGGTGTGATGATAGAGTAAACAACACCCATATAGGTTGAGTAGTCTAAACAATTGACAGTTGAAGAATAGGGTGAACAGATGCAGGATTGGGAGCTTGTTCAACAAATTGAGCAACCGATTGAAGTGAAAAACATGGAGTTGGGGGATGAGCTAAAGAATGAAGATACCAACCTTATGTTGAGAGCACCTGAGGTCACCTCTCAGTATCCACCACCTCCAGTGTCTGAACCAGTCTCGAGCGAGCAAGGAGAGGTTTTTCTCCTTGATGATAATCCAGTTATGAATCTGTGCAATCTTTCATTCAACGATTTTGTTAGGTCCCTATAATACTAGTGATTACCCCATTACTATTGTAGTTATATCCATTATTAATATTATTGTGCCCCTATTGTCCCCATATTGTTATTATTGTGCCCCATAGAATCCCTCTATTGCTATTTTTGTACCTTTATATTATTATTGTTAGGTCGGTTGGGTTATATTGTGACTCCTTAGACTCCTATATATAGAAAGGAGGTTTTGTCATTTGAATCACAAAAGAGTCATTAATTTGTGTAATTTAAGGAGGTTTCCCCCTTGAAGAGGTTGAATTCTAAGGCGTTGATCTATATTTTCTATCTTTTTTTGAGCTAGTTTCATAACAGATTTGCAAAAGAATATTGTACAAGTGCGAAGGAAACAATTTTTGGATGATCATGCTTCACCTACATTCATAAAGGAAAGGGTGATAGTGTTAGATGTCAGCATCTAGTTGCAATTGTTGATGCCACCTTAGCTTATGCAGGAGCAATGAGCTCGAATGTTAAGTTCCTATTGGTCAAGAACAAAAAAATGGCAAAGAACTTGGAGGTGATCATGCAAGAGGCAAAACAACTCAGAGAGTAGAGCATAGTTTCCACAATGGTAGAGATGAGGAAATCCATACATGATGAAGTATCAACATTTGAGACCACCATGCGGAAGATTTATGAGGGATTCGTCACCATGCATAAAGAAGTTTTCCATGTGCATGGATTACAACAATGGAGCAAGGAGTATGTTCTAACTCTCAGGAACATCAATATTGCCATCACCCATGTGAAAGAGTGGACAATACGGTATAAAGGGGCCCCACTTCACTTGCCAAAGATGATGAAGCCTCAGGAAGAGTTGGAGAAAGCAAGGGTTCAGATGTTGATCCGAAACTATGAGAAGCTTGCCCCATTTATCACCAGCTTACAGCCCTCATATGCACAGTTGTACAAGAGTTTGGATTTCATGGTGAGAATGCACAAGAACCCTTCAATCGATTCCCTCATCAAGGCTAAACACAAGAACTAAGTATGGCCAGAGATCAAACAGTACATGGGGTAGCTAAGGCGAGAGGCCACTAGGGATGAGTTGGATCTCAATGCAAATAGCATGCATAAGTACATTGGTGGTCCATCATGGTCAAATCCATGTTGCACAATATTTAGTACAAGTTCAATATATTTTCCAAGACCATATACCCAGATGCTATGGAAGCAAGAGTTTGTTATTAGAAAGACACCATCAAGTAGATTGGGGACATCATCACATAGTACCAAGCTTGGCACGAGTACGTGACTGAGAAGCATCAAGTGAAAGTTACTGAGTAGGTCTTTCCCCAAACTTCAAAGTCATAGTGTTTTGTCTTGTAAGGTTGTCTCTAGCCTATTTTGTCTCACATGGGTACATGTGGAAAATGTAATATTATTTGTAAATATGATGTAAGTGAAATTCCAAGTTTCGTTAGTGGAATATGAAAGATCATCATATTATGTAATGAGATATTTCTAAAGAATTTGAAGAGCCATGAGGGTGGTCAAAGAGTCACAAAGGGGAATGTGAAGGATCACCCCACCCTTTGTTATAAATAGAACCTCATAACTCACAGAACAGGCTTTTTGGGATCCAAGCTTTTGGCTAGGCTTAGGCTTAGAAAAGGCTTGGGAGTATTGTGACAAGCCTTGGCTTCTCCACAACGTAGAGAAAGTATACTTCTTTGGAGGAGCAAGTATTCTTGACTGTAATGTTCTTCTATTGGGGCTTGTCGTCATCAATGGTGTATGTATGGATGAAACTTTACTAATAATAACAATAACAGGGCCAACACGCTTTCATGCATATGTTGTTATTTTAGTTGGACTATTCTGGTTGCTTTAGCAATGTATGTTGTTTAACTTACACATTTTTTTATGAACTACTTATTATGAAATTGTGTGAATCTTGTTGAGTTTGTATTGTTGGATTATCTTGTCACTTTAATTTGTGGACTATTATGCATTTTAGCTTGTGATGGCATTCCGCTTTTGTGTTCCTTCCAAGTTGCGTACTATTACAGGCTTCTAAGGGGCACACTTCATTTTTCCCCTTCATGTGTTAGAACCCCCATGCATCTCACTTGTTTCGCTACAAGGTCACACACTTTCTTCTACCCAAAGTTATCATATTTATCTCTGTGTGCTATCGCGTTCAAGGAATTGAATTGCCACCCACTGTTGGGACTCCTACTCCAAACAGTTTGAGGTCTAGTTGGAACTTCTTACTGGGGATATCCCCTGAATTTTGGTGGGTCCATCACCATCAAAATTTCTAGTGCTAGAAGGAGGGCCAGATGAAAAATTGAGCCTTTGAAGTCTACTTTGAATTTTTTCACATCATTCATGACTTATGTTCTGATCACAACCCCAACATGTTTCTCTCACGCTACTGCTTTTGATGTGTCAGCAGATGTTGTAGATGACTTTTCCAAATACAAATTCAATGGCGATAATGGAATGCCCCTATTCAGGTAGACAATTTCCTTTGTTGGCTTTTGTGACAAGCATGATGTCCTCTCAGATGTCATTTCCTGTGGGTTGTTCGCTTTCACGTTCAAAGGGTGCATAAAGAAATGGTGTCACTCATTCCCTGCAACCTCTATACACTCTTTTGGTCATATTCTTAGAGAATTATTTCGTGTTTTCGTTCTCTATGACCACAAAGCACTCTCTTGAGCACTTTCATGATTGTTTCCTTCATTACTGTTATGAATTTCCATAAGATGATGTTGACTATAAATTTTTGGAGGGAATATTTCAATATCTTGTTTACATCTCTGAGAATCGTCATAATTTAGAAACTTCCAACTCTCTCCAAACATACCTCGGTGTTAGAGCTTCAGAATCTGAGACAGATGAGGTTGTTGTCCCAAGTGACCCTCTATCCCCTTCTCATAAAACAACTCTAGCTCTGTAGGATGAGGTGGGAGAAGTTTTGAACCCACCTGTTGATATGTCACAATCTCCTCCTACCCCACCTACTCAGGATTTCTGCATAAATTTGGACTACAATTTGGATGGTTTTCATGTGATCTTATTTTGTTAGTCTCCATCCTTTGGTTCCTTTGATACTTCGGATTTTAGTGTGTTGTGTTCATCCATTCCGGATTCCACATGTGATTTTCATGATGATCAAGTTGTGGATGGAGTTGTTGTTGAAAAACCAACCTGTGCTATTATTTTTTATGAGTATGTGTGGGATTTTGAACAAGAATATGTCGTGAAGGTTGAACTCCTTCCATCCACACCTCATCCATTTTATCCTGACATATTCCATGATTCTGCCATTTTTGATTCCTCTTCTGAAAATTCATCTCTAAATGTTTCCACCTCCAATCATTCATAGAACACGTGGGATGTCAGTCTTTCATTTGATTGCAAAGAGGACAAATCTTTCTTCCTGAATCCACCTGATCTCTCATCTTTCATTTCTGAAAACTTAGAGGGTGAAAATTCTTGTTTTTCATCATCCCCTCTTTATGATTCGTCAGATCATGAGGATTTCATTGTTCATCTTGAATTTTCTGATCTTGGCTATCGTGCTCTTTTTTCTCATTCATCCAATCACGATTCTGATTCACTTGTTGTTGATCTTTCTAAGCCACCGTATTTGATGATCCATCTTCTGACGAAGTGGAAACCCCTCAAGCTATCGAGGCACTTCATCCCGAGTTGATGGTTATGTTAGGTCCTCGTAGCCTTGAGGTTAGCTCCACTACTAATAAGAAATATGTTGAATCTCTCCAGGATCCTCATCACTCTCCTGTTCACATTGAAGATCGATTAATATCACATTTTTTTGCATCCCCCACCAGAACCACACGATCCTATTGCTCATGCATTGGAAGAGTCATACGTAGAAAGAAATGTTGCGAAACAAAAGTTTTCTTCTTTCTTTATGTTTGCACGGTTGCCAAGTTCAAAGGTTTGTACATGCTTGTCTTCCACGCACAATGTGACATGACACATGATATATCCGCAGAGTGCCTTTCATGTGCTTTCAATTTTTTCTTTTATGTTGATGCATTCAAGATTCAAACAATTTGGTTTGCATTGTTTTATCTTTCTTTTCTATTGGTTTTCTTGAATATCTTTCTTGTCAATCACGTTGTCGCCTACATGGGTCAACCAATGCGTCGGTGGCTGCATTGGAAATATCACTTCACATGAGCTCTCCCATGCTATGCTTAGCTTAGGACTAGGAGTAGTGCTTTTTTTCTTACTTTGATTCTTGATTTGATTACTTTGTCTTGCTACTTTCCTTTTGCTTGTCTACTTGTGCACCCATAGGTTAGTTTTCGCATGAAACCATATTTGGTTTCTTAAGACAAGCATGGTGATATCCAAGAGGAACTTGTACAAATATCAACACATGGTTATCTATCTATTACCTCTCTTTATGAGAATCTTGCGTTTCTTCTATTCGATGATACCCTCTTGGAAAATACGTTCCTTTTAGAGAGAACTATGGTGAAACCACGATGCTTGCACTTTTAACTAGTAGTGTTTACTCTAATTGGTTTTGTATATTTGGTTAACCCTTGTCAACTCGGTCTAGTAGAGTAAGGAGAGGGGGAAAACCTTAACAAGTATGTCAGATGTATATATAAACATCCTTTTTCTGAAAGGACAACCTCTTCTGCTCTCAATAAATCGGGATCTCTTTTCTACCTCATGAAATAAATAAGTGCCTTGTCAGCTCAATTTGCTGGGTAAATTAAAACATGTATTTTACTTATCAATCCGAGTTTGTAGACTTAGAAACAAACCAAAGTTTATGGAATCTTAGATTAAACTAGTGTAGGAAGTAGTTGTTTAGATGAAAATAATGGAAATGCATATTACAAATATAAATTACTGAAAAGAAGGCATTGAAATTTTGATATGAAAGCAAGAGTGTAGTGAATCTTTATGGAGCATAGCCAACAAGGAAGATGCTCTAACTTAAAGGTCCTGGTTGTCCTTCCTCATTATCCCTATTCCAACCAAATCAGTTCAACCATAAAGCATATCATAACCAAAGCAGTAAGGATCATAAACACAATTTTCAGTTCAATTCTTAATCTAGAAGAAAGATGATCTAACTTAGATGCCTTGGTTGACCTTCCCTACTTATACCAATTACTGAAAGGAAATCATTCAAAAACATAAATGAACATGGCATATAATGAATCTATTTACAAAATATTCACAAGAAATTATAAAGGAAACAACAATATAAAATATTCACAAGTATACACAAAATTATACTGCAATGTACTTAGCTCAGAACGGGGGCCCTCCACCATTGGTTGGTACACTTGAAACTATTAGCTATAGTAGATCAGAATTCACATCCCATAGTAGGAACAACAAGAAAATAGAATTAAGCAAAGTCTTTCGGTAGAAATCACATAAGATAATTTTTTGGCTGACGTGTTTCGAACCAACAAGTGTGGTTCATCATCAGGACCAGAAGAAGAGGCAAACCATGGCAAAGGCTTAAATAGAGAGCAATGTAGAGACATAATTTCAAGTAACAGCTATATTTGAACAATAATATTTAAATTATGATATCAATTTATTAATATATTAAAAAAATATTATTAACGACTATAGCAAACGGCTAGTTTTTGAAAAATAATATTTAAATAATGATATTAGTTTATTAATTTATTAAAAATATTAATAGGTAACATCTCTATTAAACGGCTATTTTTTTTAAAATAACATTTAAATTATAGATCAGAATTCACATCCCATAGTAAAAACAACAAGAAAATAGAATTAAGCAAAGTCTTTCGGTAGAAATCACATAAGATAAATTTTTGGCTGACGTGTTTCGAACCAACAAGTGTGGTTCATCATCAGGACCAAAAGAAGAGGCAAACCATGGCAAAGGCTTAAATAGAGAGCAATGTAGAGACATAATTTCAAGTAACAGCTATATTTGAACAATAATATTTAAATTATGATATCAATTTATTAATATATTAAAAAAAAATATTATTAAGTAACGACTATAGCAAACGGCTAGTTTTGAAAAATAATATTTAAATAATGATATTATTTTATTAATTATTAAAAATATTAATAGGTAACATCTATATTAAACGACTATTTTTTTAAAATAATATTTAAATTAATTCTATTAAAACCAATATTACAAGTTTTTGAAAAGTAATATTTTTTAAATGATATTAGTTTATTAACTTATTAAAAAATTATTAATAAGTAACGACTGTATTAAACAACTATTTTTTAAAAAATAATATTAAATTAATTTTATTAATTAAAAAAAATAAAACTCTAAACAAGGGGGAAGTCAAAAATTATAAAAAGGAGTCAAGACACTAATCGAGAACCAGATCATTTAATAAATAAAATGATTAATAGAAATAAAATAACTAAATTAAAAATAATTAAAATAAAACAAAAATATATAAAGTCAAAAGAAATATATATATATATATATATATATATATATATATTATATATAATATATATATATATATATATATATATATATATATAAATACAAAGAAAAGTAATAAAAAAAGGCAGGCTCAACAATAAAATATGGGACTGGGGCTCATTAAACAAATAATAGAAAATATTAAAAGGAGTTTAGAATGAATAGGATGATAAAATACATAAAAACACAAAGGATCAAGAAAATAAACTCTAATGAAGAATAAATCAACAACAAATACTATAAAAAGGACGTCAATACCTACATAGCTAAACAAACAAATAAACAAAATAAATCCCAAAAGAAACCTAAAAATCTAGGACAGGACAAGGACCCAACTTCTACTAATATTCCAACCATCATCTCTATTCAAATTAATGGGTCTTTTTTCAATTTCTAGGGCCTCCCTCAATTTGCGATGATGGAAATGACTAACCCTCGCAATGACTTGGGCCTCCTCAATGCAAATGTGATGCTTAGATTTATCTACATGCTCTGCCAAAGCAGAGGAGCGGGTCTTGCCAAGCTTGATGTCAGTGGCATGGGTTCCACCCTCTCCCCTGTGGTAGCTAATCTATTCATGGAGGATTTTGAATCAAAGTCCTTAGCATCTTCTCGTCTTCTTCCTAAGATGTGGAAGAGGTTTGTGGATGACACTTGTGTCATATGGTCCCATGGAAAAGTAGAGTTGGAACTGTTTTTCTTCCATCTTAACAAGCATACCAATTCCATAAAGTTCACCATGGAATTTGAATGTAATGGTAGTCTTCCCTTCCTTGACGTCCTCCTCTCAAGGAATGATGATGGAACAATATCTTCATGCTAATTGTCATCATTTCACAACACAAAGCTTGGTGTTCTCAACACCTTAGTGACTAGAGCTTTAAGAGTTTCTGATGACAACCATCTCAATGAAGAGAAAGTACATCTCCTAAGTGTTTTCTTTAATAATGGTATAGTAGAAACCAATGTACTACAACTTTCCTCAGAGCTGAAAATGGTCCTAGTGCTAAGAAAGATACCAAGGATCAATTTTCTGGTGTTCATATTCCCTTTATCGAAGGGACCACTAACAAGATTGCGAGGATCCTAAGAAAGTATAAGGTGGCTTCAACCTTTAGGCCTTTAAATACCATCCGGAGCTCCCTTAGATCTGTAAAAGACCTAGTGGACCCTAAGAATATGAAGGGTGTTTATGTTATCCCATGCTCTTGTGGGACTCCCTGCACTGGTGAGATTGGTTGCTCGATTAATAAAAGGATTCGTGAGCATGTTGCTGGCATCAAGCATGGTAGGACCCACTCCTCTACTTTGGCAGAGCATGCAGATAAATCTAAGCATCACATTTGCATTGAGGAGGTCCAAGTCGTTGCTAGGGTTAGTCATTTCCATCATCATAAATAGAGGGAGGCCATAGAAATTGAAAAAAGACCCAATAATTTGAATAGAGATGATGGTTGGAATATTAGTAGAAGTTGGGTCCCTGTCCTATCCTCCTAGTTTTTTAGGCTTCCTTTTGGGATTTATTTTGTTTTTTTGTTTATCTATGTTGGTATCGACGTCCTTTTTACAGTATTTGTTGTTGATTTATTCTTCATTAGAGCTTATTTTCTTGATCCTTCGTGTTTTTATGTATTTTATCATCCTATTCGTTCTTAACTCCTTTTAGTATTTTTTTGTTAATGCTTTATTTGATTTATTTTTCCATTAATTATTTTTAATTTAGTTTATTTTATTTCCATTAATCATTTTATTTATTAAATGATCTGGTCTCGAATAGGGTCCTGACTCCTTATTTATAATTTTTGACTTCCCTTTTTTTTAATATTATTTTTCAAAAACTAATCGTTACCTAATAATATTTTTAATAAATTAATAAACTAATATCATTATTTAAATATTATTTTTTCAAAAACTAGTCGTTTAATATCGTCGTTACTTAATAATATTTGTTTTTAATATATTAATAATTTTATATCATAATTTAAACATTATTATTCAAATATAGCCGTTACTTGAAATTTTGTCTCTACATTGCGCTCTATTTAAGCCTTTCCCATGGTTTGCCTCTTCATCTGGTCCTGATGATGAACCACACTTGTTGGTTCAAAACGTGTCAGTAAAAAATTTCTCTTATGTGATTTCTACCAAAAGACTTTTCTTAATTCATTATGGATCACAGAAGCCTGAATACATAAATAAAATAGAAGACAAGTTCTTCAAATTATATTCAAAAATAGAGAAGTCTCAATAGTCATAAAACATGTTCATAGTTGTTGAATGGTTATGCTTAAATAAGCCCAAAGTATAACAAACTCAACTAAAATAGTTGTAACAACCTATAAAAATCCTAATCCATCTAATAAGGTCAAAATCATCCCTTTTGTTGCACAAAATTTGGGAAGTTTCCACAAAATCACAAAATTGCCCCTTAAATCAGGGAATTTCCTAAATGACTAGTCAAGTTTGACCAACTTTGACCGGGTCTGTTCTAACTCATTTGGAGTGTGCCAATAGGAGTCCGTTCATCTTTCGTTCCTGTACTTATCTAATCTATATTCAATTTTTGCCCAGGTGTCTTGCTCATACGATTTCAATGGAGCCATTACGAGAAAATATGTTCTAGTGAAAAATACCTTTTAATACCCATTTTTTACTAAAAATTCTAAAAACTAAAAGACAATTATTTTTCCTTAATATGAAAAAAGGGAAAAATAGGGAAAATATGACCATGGTATGATGGTAAGGGATGATAGATAGGTGGATTATGCATGGTGAAAATTTGTCAAATTTGAGGGCCGACATGCCTATGCACAATTTTTTGAAAAATGAAAAAATGAAATAAAGGTGAAAGAAGATGTTGGGAATGGGATCCCCCAAGGAAAATTTTGGGGCTAAAAGCCCATGTTTTGGTCAATTGTTGTAATAAACTTGTAAAGGCTCCGCATTTTGTGGTCGTGGAGCACATAGGTGTCATGAGTCATAATGGGTTATCTGCCCTTAGTTTTGTGAAGTAAAGTTGGTTGTAAAAGATCTATCCATGGTTTGTGGACCATGGGATTGTATAAAAAGAGCTAAGAGCTAAGTAGTTTAGGAGTCAGTCGATGATAAATAATTCTAATAAAGTCATAGCTCTGAAGTAAGAAGTCTAAGTTTCGGGTTGTAGCGTAGGTAGAGGCTCTGCAGCTGAGTGCGCAGAGACCTAGGGTGGAAGTCTGCAGCTGAGTGCGCAGAGACCTAGGGTGGAAGTCTACAGCTGAGTGCGCAAACCCCTACAGCTGTGTGCGCAGGGTAGATAGAGTCTGTAATCACTTGAAGATATCAATAAAGAGAAGTATTTTGTAATTTTTGTGTCTTTGTTCTGACTAATGCATCTTGTCATATTATGTATGAATTTCCTTTATAATGCTTATGTGATGCACAAATGTGTATAATTATGTAGGACAACTGAACGCAAATAAGAACGTTTGTTTAGGCAGTTCTAACTATGTTTACCTGATAAGATAAGTAGGATTCTTAAGATAACTTGACAATCTATGCAATACACTGCCTTAGAAGTGCGAAAGTATTTGAATCGAAGGTTAGAGCTACGCGAAGGCCAACCGTACCCTTTCACGGAGGTACCTAAGGGAGGATTGAGGGGTTACGAAGATAGAGCCCTAGAACTAAGTGACCCTCATGAAGGCAGGAATAGAAGGAATAAAATGACATCACGACCATCTCAGGGTGCGGAAACTTGGTTCCAACATCCCTCCATACTGCTTCGGGTGATACTTCGGTCTGCGCTCCGCGGACTGATGCCAAAAGGGCTAGTAGTGTAGGGATTTGTTTAGCTAATAAACATTGAACCTGGGTCAAGCCCCCTCAAGCCAACAAATGGTTTCGCTGCCGGGACCGAAATCTGCATAAGAGATGTGTGATATCGTATCACTAGAATCCAACTAAGAAAGAGATTGGAAACTAGTTGGATAGGAAGATCCACGAATTCGCCGCACAGGACAACAGAAGTCCTCCACTGACAAAGGAACAATGGCTGGACAAGTATCTATATACAAAAATACATGGCATATTTTTTTGTTCCTTTCGGGTTTAGCTATACGAGTGGATCGCGAAGCTAGCAGATAGCCAAGGAAGGTGGAAACTTGACGGTCTTATTGTTTGGACCCCGGAGCTAGTACAAAAATTGAAATCATCAGAGGATAAGATCACCCGCGTTGTCAATCATTGGCTCAATCGCATCATAGGAGGATTTGTAATTAAATTTGCAATCGACACCTCAATCAGCTACGTTGAGGAGGAGTGGCACTTTTTGAAAGGATCATGAGGTAAGTACTTGAAATCTTTGAAGACCCGGATTAAAATGTTATTGTGCAAAAAACAAGTTATGAAACTACCTTGATGTTCAGAGCTATGCGAAGTGGAAAAATTTACCGGAGCGAAGGAAAAAGGGTCATGAATATAGCCCATTGATTTCACCTCCGCGAGGTGACGAAGAGGGAATAGCACAAGCTTCTCCGTGAAGTGCTATTTAGTTGATAAGACAAGGATTCCCGTGACTGCCACCTCCACCCACTCCACCTCCAACTTCACCACCATCACCTGCGACTTCACCCATACCACCTCTGCCTCCATCACAGTTCAGTATGGCACATTCAGTGAAGTTTCCTTTGTTCAAAGGCTTGGGAAATGAGGACCTAGACCAATTCTGGTTCATTGTGAAAGCCATATTGGAAGCTCATAGCATTACAGACGATCACATGAAGAAGGAAAAATTGGTTAGTGCTCTGTAGGATCACGCACTAACCTAGTATATCAAGTACTCTAATGATAACCTGAGTGTTGGAGTGGTAGACATCCAGACAACACTTAATAGAGAATTCAGTAGGCCTAAATCTTAAGCAAAATCTGTTGTGGGGTTCAAAGAAATTGTGATGCAACCAGGCGAGACACCTTGGGAACTCGATCAGAGGTTGAAGTGTACAATCCGCGAAGCTAACATGAACCTAACAGATGGATAGCATTGCGAGTGGTTTGTGGCTTCGCTCTTGCCACACCTAAGGGTTTTGCTGTCACAACAGAAGATAACGACTCAGGCAGAGGCCTTGGAGATTGCAATGAGGCTGCATGAAACACTGATGCAAGATCAAAATCTAAAGGTTCAGTAGATCCATGCACAGTTGAAAAATATTTTCCTTGAGATGTAAAGCTTGAAGCAAGACATAACAGTTCAGCTAGAGGTGCACAAAGAGGTATGGTGTCTGAAATGCAAGGGTTAGGGGCATGACAAAGACCATTGCCTGGTCTTTGTGAACTACCTAGCAGGAGGAAGGCCAATTCCTTTAAGGCCGGAATCTCAGGCAGGACCAAGCGTAGGTCCTACATTGTGGTGCACTAGATGTCAGATAGAAGGAAAACATGCCATGGATAACTGTCATTTGCTGCAGAAGTTTGTACAGACACCGCAGCATCTGTTTTGCAACTTCTGTAGATTGGTAGGGCATGATGAGCACAACTACAGAAGCTATGAGCTTATGATGGATAGAACACCCACCTATAGGGTACAGGCAGAAATGCGACCCCCTAACCAGAGCATGGGGATGGCGCGGACAGGATTTCAGGGGCGCGAATGAGGCGAAGGTGGAGGAGGACCTGGTAGAGGTTGGGAATAGTTGATCTGCTACAATTACGGAGGACCAGGACATTATGCCCGCAATTGTACTAACCCAACATGTCCATCGCGCAAGTATTGCACTATGTTTGATCATGAAAGAGAATACTTCCCTACGCTAATAGCAAGAATATGTGAAAAGGGGGCGCTACCCCTCAGCCAACTCAGAACCTACAAATGATGAGGTCCGAGTCAGGTGAAGAGGATCCGAACATAAATATAGTGCTCCAAAGTGGAATCACAACAGGAGATGACAAGGGGAAACAAGCCGAAGACAATACATGGGTTCATAAAGCTCCGGCGAAGGAGGTTGAGTTCTATTTGGAGCACGGACGTGAAACATTCATGGAAGCTAAGAAGAGCTTCACTGAGGCCTCCACCTCAAGGAGCAAGTATAAGCCTGATCAGGAGATGGACCCTGCTATGCTTACAACTTTCCTGGAAACCTGCATGAAGTTATTACGCGATAGCAAGGCTTTGAAGGGGCTACAAGAGCTTATAAATAGATGCACTGGAAACACTCCGAGTGAGTTGTGCGTAGTACGAAAGATTAGTAAGCATAAAACAAGGATGGGACGGAGATGAGACTGACCACGCAGATAGGAGAGTATGAGATGGATTAGGTTATCTTGGACCTGGGGTCAAACACGAACATCCTACCTAAATAGACTTGGGAGTGGATGGGGAGACCCACGCTACAATGGTCTTTGATTCACCTAAGGATGGCGAATTAGCAGAAGATCATCCCCATGGGGCGGATGCAAGGGGTGACTGTCGATATTGAGGGTGCGAGAGTGCTGGCTGACTTTGAAGTAATAGAAATCGTGGATGAAAACAACCCCTATCCTGCACTCCTTGGAATTTATTGGGCTACTGATATGAACGGAGTAATCAATCTGAAGAAGAGAAAAATGATATTTGAGAAGAAATCACTCTGTGTCATAGTACCCCTAGATCCTGCTGAAGGATCACACTATACTGAACCAATCCGTGATTATGAGAGTGATGACGATCTGAACTGTATCTATAAGATAATAGCGCGACACCAAGATTGGGTGAATCCAATAGTGGATGGACGAATTACATGGGATCGTGAGAGTTCATGCACCTCAGACTCTGATGAAGAACTAGAGCGCTGGCAGAATCGGTTACATGAAGTAACCACATTGAGATGTAACATGATGACCTGGTCACTGCGTTGTGTGTTGTCGGAGGTAAGAAATCTGCCCACTTATAATGGTCTGAATGATGTATATATATTTTTGGATGCATTTGAGAGGGAGGTACCAGAAAAGCAGCACTTCCGGGCGTTGGACTGGGCACTGTGTGTTACGCCCGCAATATGGTGGGGTACACATAAGGAAAGCTTTGATGATTGGCGCGAATGTAGGAAGATGATGAGAACTCACTTTGGGAAGTCGAAGGTGCAAATGACAGACAGGTATTATGGCCAGGATGATCCATGTGCGCATTTGGCCAAATGGGCTCAGGCTTATGGAGAGAAGCCCCAACCTGAATGGGTGCACTTGTTCTATCACACCCTGGATGTTGTCCCGATGAACTAGTATGTAGAAACAGAGCTTCATCATGGCACATGTGAATGGGATATTTTGCACGAAGGATTCATAATGACATTGAGTTTTGAAGATAGGTTTGACTGTATTGACGAAGTGCTACAAGAGGTGAAAGAAGCAATCTTTAGGATACTGCAGGATCCTTTAGACCTGATTCAGCATGAATGGGCTACTCAACTGAGTCACGCACTAGAATGTTATAATGTAACCATTGAAGAAGAATATGAGGATCCATGAAAGATTAACATCCCTGAAACAGAGGGTCACCACGAGGTTGAAGGACCACAGATTGAGAAACCTGATATAACCGCGCCGCTGAAAACGAAACAAGTAAACAGTGGTACGGAGGCAGAGCCAAAATTCACAAAGATTGGAGATTATTGGGATGACACAATGATGGATAAGGTCATTAAATTGATTCGCGAATACCAGGATTTAATCCCTACCAAGTTTACGGATTTAAAAGGGATAACCCGGGACCTATGCGTTATGAAGATCACATTGAAACCTGGCGCGAAGCCGGTTAAGAAAAGACCTTATTGTCTCAATCCGAAGTATAAGGAGAAGGTCTTCTTAGATCTAGACAAGATGCTCGTGATAGGCATCATTGAGCCTGTGGAAGAATCTGACTAGGTAAGCCCTATGGTGGTATAGGAGAAGAACCAGAAGGATGAAATAAGGATATGCATGGATCTCAGAAAGTTGAATGATACTTGCATACATGATCCTTTCCCGACTTCGTTCACTGATGAAGTGTTGGACAATGTAGGTGGCTAGGAAGCATATTCCTTCACTGATGGGTTCTCTGGGTACCATCAAATCAAAATCACGCCGGAGGATAGGAGAAAGACGACCTTCGCAATTGAGTGGGGTGTTTTCAATACACTGTAATGTCATTTGGATTGAAGAATGCGCTTGTGATTTTATCGCACGTAGTCACTGCTACATTTAAGGAGTTTATTCAAAAGTTCCTGGAAGTATACTTTGATGATTGGATTATGTTTGGGCTAGTGAAATGCCATGTAGAAAGACTGCACCTGATGTTGGATACCCGTCGAAGGTACCAGATCGCGCTCAACTTGAAGAAGTGTCTATTTTGTGTTCCTTTTAGGACCTTGCAGGGTAATTTGGTTTGCAAACAGGGACTGATGGTAGACCTCACAAAGATCGTGATGATACTGAACTCGGAAGCACCAAGGAATGTGAAACAGTTGCACGGCACCCTAGGACATACAAGATATTATAGAAACTTCATCAAAGGCTATGCCCAGATCACTGCACCTATGGAGAAGTTGTTGAATAAGGATGTCACATTCTGCTGGAGTGAGGACTGTAAGAAGACCCTGGATGTATTGAAAAAAAAATATGGTCACTGCGCCGATCCTAGTATTCCCAGATTGGAAGAAGGATTTCCATGTACATGTCAACTCATAATGTATAGCGTTGGGAGCAGTACTTTCATAGGATGAGGGAGAAGACTTGGACCACCCTATCGCATTTGCAAGCATAAGGTTATCCAAGGCGGAGAAGAACTATTCCACCACCAAGCACGAAGTGCTGAAGTACCTGGTCAATAAGCCTATGTTTGGGGGGAGAATCTTCCAATGGTTGTTATTGTTCCAAGAGTATGATTTTGAAGTTATTGTGAAGCCTGGATGACTGAACGCGAGACCAGACCATCTATCGTGCATCGAAATAGGGGAAGAGCCCACTAATTTGGAGGAAGGATTGCCTGATGTGTAGCTATTTGCAATGCATGTAGTGGATGGTCATTTTGAGGATATAATACACTTCCTAACAACAGGGACTGCCCCATAGGGATACACCGTTTAGCAGAAGAAGGAATCAGTAGTGCACGTAATAGACTTTTTTTTTTATTGTTGGACATCTGTATAAAATGAGGTATGATGAGATATTGCAATGATATGTACCCAACTTTGAGAGGAGCAACATCCTCGCTTATGCTCATGGTGGTGCCGCTAGACGACATTGTGCAGGGAGAGCGATTATGTAGAAGATTCTACGCACAGGGTTGTGGTGGCCAACCCTCCATCGGGACTCAAAAGTGTATTGCAAGGTGTGTGATGTGTGCCAAAGGATTGGAATGCCATCGCGGAGTAATGAGATGCCTTTGAATCCAAAAATGACATTGTAACCCTTTGAGAAATGGGCGATAGAATTTGTTGGGGGAGGCACAATCTGTGAAGGATTGCACGGGTGCAACTGCTACGAAGTTCCTCTTTGAACATGTACTAATGCGATTTGGTTGTCCAAAAATTTTGGTGAGTGATAGCGGTATGCACTTTCTGAATGAGACAATTAGCGCGCTAATGGAGGAATTTCAGGTATATCTCCAGAAGAGCACACCTTATCACCTGCAAGTTAACAGGATGGTGGAAGCATTCAATAATGTGCTAGAGAATGCGCTGATTAAGGTTTGCAACGCTCAGCGAAGTGATCGGGACCTATGCATACCTGTAGTACTATGGGCTTATCAAACAACATGTAAGAAGTTGACTAGACAAACTCCCTTTAGACTTGTCTATGATGTTGAAGCAGTAATGCCTATGGAATATATTGTGCCTAGTCTGCACATAGCAGCGCTCACAGGTATGACGGATCACGGAGCCCTGGAGGAAAGACTCACACAACTGGATGAGCTTGAGGAAGAGATATTTCTGGCTGGATTTCACCAACAGGTCAAAAAGCAGCGCAAAAAAGCGTGGCATGATCAGCATATTAAGCTGCGCACCTTTAAGGTAAATGACCTGGTTTTTTTATACAACAACAAGTTTGAAAAATTTCTAGGGAAATTCCAAATGCACTGGCTAGGGCCTTATGTCATTAAAGAGATTACCGACAGAGGAGAGGTACAGTTGGTCAAGTTGAATGGAGATCCCTTCCCAGGAAAGGTGAATGGCAGTCGGATAAAGCCACACACTGGTGGTCTGACCATGTGACTAGGTGAAGGCAGCACAGTCTTAGCGCTCCAGGAAGCTAAAAGGAGGCGCGAGAATATAAACTACATTTCCCAACTGGGGGAGCTACATGATTGGAGGATTGTGCGAAGCAAGGAAGTGTCACAAGGTTCACGACAGCATGAAGGGGGTTGCGCTACCCAGGGAGAAATCGTGTAGGTGAGTTGGAAAGTGACCGTTAAAGTCATTGTTCATGATTTGATCGTAGAAATGTGGCCAAATGGAGCAAGCTGCTGACATTTAAGAGAAAATTTATGGCTTAGATCCTTGAAAATCTGCTGCCAATCCAGCATTAATGAATCCAATTTGGGGGGAATGGCTAGATTTGAATCCAAAATGACCTATAAATTACAAGTGACTTCCTAGCAAAAAACACTTGGCATTTTGAGAATTGAGTTATTGAGATCTCAGGCACTCATGAACCAAGAATTCTTCGAGGATTTGAAAGAGACTCTAGCATTTTCAAACTTACTAGAGACGTCATGAGCATTGTTGGAAAGCGTTATGTCGGCACCCACAGAAACTATAAATACTGAAGAAGTAGCAGAGGAGTCAGCACCAGAAATGGAGATGGAGGCAGAAGTAGCTGCTCCAGATGTGGCCAAATTATTACCAGAAATCCCTAGATCGCTGAGGATGTTGAGACCAAAGCCGACTCCAACCAAGGAGACTGCCAAGGATAAAAAGGGCAAGGAGCCTGCCATACCAGTGCGCACATTGCCAAGAAGAAACCCACCTAAACCCATTGCACAGGAGAAAGGCAAGGCCATAAATTTGGAGCCAGAGGAGGAAGACATTGAAGACATCCCGATGGATGATGAGGATGTGAAAGTTGAAGTGGAGGAGGTTGAAGCCCAGGGCGTGAACCCTGTTACTCAGCTGCCTGAGTATGTCCCTCCGCGCAAACTCAAGACCAAGGTGCCAAAATACATCAATGAAAGCAAGACCCCCTTGAAAACCCCTCTGTTGCCGGATGATATTATTTTCGATGAACCGTGCTTGGCACGAGTGCAGCTGTTGAAACTTGAGGACTGGGACATGGCTGATCACGAAAAGTTCCCACACCTGGCAATCAAACCGCTGATGTGCCGCATCATTGATACGAATACCGAGATGATCACATTGGAGCCGCGGTAGTGGCTCAGAGGAGTAGACAAGGCAGGGCTGCTTAACCTGCTTTGGGTGCCGCACTAAAACCACACCCTAGTGACAGTACTGGTCATCAAGTAGCTGTTGTGCTTGGTGCATGATGGGTGTCTGTGGCTGGAGGAGCCAATACCCATCATGGATAGATTGATTCATGGGATAACATGATTACCATATATAGGAGAGAATCTAGCCATGATATTTTGCGGAAAAGGTGGAGAGCAGGCCCTCACAGAGTCTATGAAGGAAAAATTTAAATTGGTGAAGAAACCACATGGATATGCTATATCCAGCATCTACAACCTTGCTATGAAGATAGCCACACAGATCTTAGCAAGGAAATTGATGAGGAAGTATTGCGCCAATGAGGTGTTGGCGCCTGTCGTCGCACTAGTAGCCCAATCTGCCAAAGGGGTCTAGTTCAACTGGTCAGACTATCTTCACGGTGAGTTTCTGGTGAATTGTCGTGAAGCACAGGAGCTCAACAAGACATTCCACTATGTGTGGCTCTTGCTATCAATTGTATTGGTAGCGTGGGAGATGCCAGAAGATAGCTAGTTCCCTTCGGTCACGCCAAACCTCTCAGAAGCAGCGAAGTATGCTTCGTTGTGGGCGACCATGGACATGTAGTGGGTTGAGGACAACAAGATCTTCTGGATCTTGATGGAGATGAACATCTGTATGGCCATCAATCACAAACCGCAATTGTCGCCTACGTTGTAAGCCAGCTTACAAGGCTACACAGAATTTAAAGCAGACTTCCATCATGTATCCATCAGGGCATGGAAGGACCTTGCGCAGAAATGGTACGCCCTGCCATATCTAGCAACGGATGATGCCATCGATGCAGTACTTGATCAATGGCCAGCAGAGTGGTGCTTTACAACAAATTTGGTGGTGGGCGGGAGAAAGTCTGCCGCGAAAAGAAAAAGGAGGAGGCCAAGCTTAAGATGACACAGTTGGCCAAAAAGAGGAAGAAGGAGGTCGTTGATAAAGCCTAGGTGGAGCGCGCGGTCGCACAACAGACAGGTGGGACAGAGTGAGGCTCCGATAAAGGCGCGAGGTTTCCTTCACCTGAGACCGAGGAGGAGACTGATGAGCAACATGTTGTGGACCCACAAGAGACGTTCGCCTGCATCAAGCGCCCAAGGGAGCTGGAGAAAGGAGGGTCCAGGAAGAAATCAAAGGTGACCAAGACATCACTGGACCCTATGCATGATATCAGTGACACAATGAGGGATGTCACCGTGGAGGCCCTGCAACAATTTGAGCAGCAACAACAGATCATCTTGGGGGCTATTCAGATAGGGTTGCAGGAGTTGCAGACCCGCACGTCGTAGGCTGGCACAGTGTCTACCAGCCTAGCTATCGAGATCTCCGCGCCTACTAAGTGACTCAAGGGTGAGTCAAAATGTTGTGTTGGGGGCCTGTTGGGAACGGGATCCCCCAAGGATAGTTTTGGGGCTAAAAGCCCATGTTTTGGTCAAATGTTGTAATAAACTTGTAAAGGCTCCACATTTTGTGGTCGTGGAGCGCATAGGTGTCATGAGTCATAAATGGTTGTCCGCCCTTAGTTTTTTAAAGTAAAGTCGGCTGTAAAAGATCTACCCATGGTCCGCGGACCATGGAATTGTATAAAAGAGCTAAGCTCTATGTAGTTTAGGAGTCAGTCAATGATAAAGAAGTCTAAGAAAGTCATAGCTCTGAAGTAAGAAGTCTATGTTTCAGGTCATAGCGTAGGTAGAGGATCTGCAGCTGAGTGCATAGAGGCTTAGGGTGGAAGTCTGTAGCTGAGTGCACAAACCCCTACAGCTGTGTGCGCAGGGTAGATAGAGTTTGTAATCACTTGAAGATATCAATAAAGAGAAGTATTTTGCAATTTATATGTCTTTGTTCTGACTAATGCATGTTGTCATATAATGTATGAATTTCCTTTATAATGCTCATGTGATGCGTGAATGTGTATAATTATGTGGGATAACTGAACGCAAATAAGAACGTCATTTTACGTGGTGCTAACTATGTTTACCTGATAAGATAAGTAGGATTCTTAAGATGACTTGACAATCTGTGTAATATGCTGCCTTAGCAACGCAGAAGTATCTGAATCGAAGGTTAGAGTTGTGCGAAGGCCAGCCGTACCCTTTTGCAGAAGTATCGAAGGGAGGACTGAGGGGTTAGGAAGACAGAGCCCTAGAACTAAGGGACCTACACGAAGGCAGGAATAGAACGAATAAAACGACACCACGACCATCTCAGTGTGCAAAAACTTGGTTCCAGCATCCCCCCATACTACTTCGGGTGAGACTTCGGTCCACGCTCCATGGACTCATGCTAAAAGGGCCAGTAGTGTAGGGATTTGTTTGGATAATTAATGTTGAACCTGGGTCAAGCCCTCTCAAGCCAACAAAAGGGAAAGGCTTTCTGTGTAGAGAGGTGAAGCAATTTACTTTGCTGAAGTATTGTCTAGGCTCGTTGGCAGCGGAAAAATGCTTGTGTTCATGAAATGACTCTGTCGGGGTACTATCAACTCATGTTGGTAGCAGGGAAACACCAGAGATGAAACTAAAAATATGATAGCCTTATTACTTTTGCATCTATATACCCCTCCTACCCAATCGAAACAAATTAGTTTGACTTGGCTTGGTATGTATGTTGTCGATAAAGAGAATGATAGGGACTACATATTTAACTCAAGCTAGTGAAGAAGCTATGAAAATCGAAGAAATGAACAATACTTTCAGAAGTGTTAGATTCATTTTACACGAGGCAAGATCCATACAGAGAGATGGAGTTTTACCAATGTGTCACAAATGTTGTAGTGGCTACAACCACCCTCCAAAAAATTTCCTATGCTTTGTTTTGGAGCCTCCCTTCTAAATTACAACAGCTCATCTCACACTCACCCAGGTACTTGTGCTTTGATTAAGCCTCATCCTTTGCATCATGGCTTGTGTTTTCTTACTTGATTTACTGTCTAACCCATAAGTTGATCTCTTGACTTGGTTTCCACCTAGTTCTGGGCTTGCCTTAAATAACTACGCAATCCTTGAGGGAAAGCAGCCTTGCTCTCGAGAATTGTGTAGTTCAAGCTCATAGAGAGCCTTTAGCTCCAAAATTGCATAAAGCTAGTTGACAACCAACCTTGAGCTCAGAAATTAAAAAGCATGAGAGGCAACCCAAAGCTACTCAGCCCATAAATTGAGCAGTAGCCTCTTGCTTATAAGCTTCTCAGTGCATGAGCCAGTGAGTTGCCCAATCCTTCCCATAACTACAGAATCTCTCCAGGAAATGCATGGAAATTTTTCCCGAAAAATCAAAAAGAAAAAAGTGAAAAAGCATCCCTAGAACATAGGGATCTATTTTTAGTAACCTGGAGGAGACACTTGAGTTATTTTGGAAACTGCCACCAAGTGTCGCTTTTTCCTTGATTTTTGGCCTTCGCATCATAAACCCTAAATTGACAAAATCTATTTAATCAGCACAGCCAGAGCTCATTTTCACATTCGATCTTGGATCTCTGGCATTCCCGAGGAGATAAAGGAACCTTTGGTATGATCGTCATCCATTTTCTGGGTAAGTCTTGCTCTTTTAGTCTTTTACTGTTGTTTCTGTTGCTTTTTCTCATTTCTTTTGTAAACTTGGTAGTAATTTCACTATTTATATTAATTGGACAAAATCAGGTTTTTCCATTTGTTCCTGGAAGCCTCAACCTACCCGTAGGAAACCAGGTTGGCCACTTGTTAGCGTTAAAAGTTGTCCAAAATTTTGTATAAGTCTTTCTCTATCAACCGAACAACATTGTCTATTTTATCTATACTGCAAATCAACTTTGAAAAATAAAAGCTAATCATCATGAAACATAAACAAAAATTATTTGGATCATTGTTTTACTCCTCATCCGAGGAATTCATGGGGCTGGGGCTTTAGCACTGGAACCCGACATCTCACTTCTCCTCATATCCTGCAGACTTTGTTCAATCCTTCCCAGTGGCAGGTTGTTTCGATATGTTTGTATCTGAATTGTTGTTATCTCCCTGAGTAGCTCTTCTCTGATGGGATCTTTCTCTTTGGTGTCCTCCTGAGCCTCCCTCCCTTTGTTTTCTGTCTGTTCTTTATTGAGATTCAAGGCCCGACCCACTACATTCTTCATGACCAAGTATTGCTAGATCGTTTGTCTAAAGAGGGTGTGCCCGCTGCGAGTGTTGCCCGGATCTTTAACCATGTCTTCCCATTCTTCCATGGGAATTTCTTGGTTGGTAATACTGTCATTTAATTCTCGCTCCCAACCCGCTATTTCTGCTCTGACCTCAGGTGGGTTCCCTGCCATGTACGCATCAATGAGGGTCTTCATAAGCTCTTGTCGTGTCTTTATCCCTCTCTTGCGTTTTTCTTTGCTAGAGCTTCCCAGCCCCCCCACCCCAATTGTCTTTTTACCTGTACCTCTGTTGCCCTACTTAGTCACTTCTTTTCTATCTCTTCCCATTCTGTCATCGTCGTGGTTTCGATTGCCTTATCCCTGTTCTTTCTTGCCTTCACACTATATTGGACACAAATTATGATTAAACCTAAAACATTAGCATGAAAAGTATTAGTATTCTATTGGTATAACACCCAATCTATCTTACATTTAGTTGAGCCATGCTTGGTATCTTGCTCAAGACCTGACCTCCTAAGTTTTCTTATCATTCCCCTCAGCTTTCCCCCTACCATCTCTTGGGTTTTCTCTTTGATGACCCTCAATTCTTATTTTCTCAGGTTAGTCTCTCCTTGTTGGCCTTCACACGGAAGGTTCACTGTAGACAACCTCACGGGGAAACCATTAGGGGGACTATGTCCCTGTTCTGGACACTGCGAGGTATTTTAACGATAGAAAGCCTACCGAGAGAACTATAGGGGAGGACCATGTCCTTGTTCTGGACTGCACAAGGTAATATCATTCCCTTCTCGCTCTTCTCTACATTCTTTTCTCTAATTAAAACTCTGGTTTCCCTCTCATTTTTTCTCATGAAATTCCATGTAGGTTTCTCAGCGGCCGCGCTATCTCTTATCTCATCTCCTGAGGTCTCCAGGGTGGATTCCTCTCTATTCCAGTTACATACAACATCTCTTCCAAGCCTCAAGCACCACATGACCGGAGTGGAATTCCACAGACCTTCTCCCTTTCTAGGTTCACTCTATCTCTCCCCGACTTCCTCCCTTCTCTCTGTATTGCTTCTTCAAGGCCAGAATTTTGACTCTTGCTTCTCTCACTCTTTTTTCCTCACTCTCAATGCAAGTGGTGTTCCAGGAGATCCTGGTTTCAAATATTTCAAAGTCTAGACCTTTCCCGGTCTCTTTCCCAAATACTATTGAATTTGACATAACTAAACTTTTGTGGTTTCGGAAATGGAGAAGAACATACCATCTACCAGAGTTGGCACTGTTTCTTTTCCCGATCTATGTCGTCATCCTGCGTCCACCACCTTTCTCTGCTCCTACTCTCACTCTCACATTTTGCATGCAACTAACATCTATCTCTCTACCCTTTTGTTTTACCTCCCTTTCCCTTCTTCCTTTCGACATACCTACCACCTGTCCATCGAATTTACTCGTCGCCCTTTTCCTCATTCCTTCACCTCGAAATGACGGCCCTCCGTCCCTTCCCGCTCTAACTCTCATTAACTCACACATGCCTCCGGCTGCTCCTGTTATGAGTCCTTATCCATTATCCTACCACTTGCTGGCATCATTCTTCCCACTCTCTCGCTGGCTCTCGTGCCTTCCTCTCTGTATTCCCTTCTTGGCTCCACTTGCCTCCTCTCGGGGCTTGCTCCCTCCCTACCCTATCCTTCCACCTACCCTTCATGTTTTCCTCTTCTTCCACATCCTGAAGATATCTCCATCCTTGCGCTGATATGGATGATGTCTGACATCTCCACTCCCCATCACCGTTGGCCCACCTCCTCTTCTCTACCACACTGCGATCGAGGGTTCTCGTCATGCTCCTTGTATTTTTCTAGTATTTCCACTAGTTTCTTCATTTCCTCCGTTTGTAATAACTCTTATACTTTTATATCTAGGTTTCTACCTACCCGGACGCATCCCCAGTTTTCCAGATTGTCCACTGCCACGTTGCCCATCCTTCAGACATGTGTTGGAATAATGTATCCTATCTGTCAAATTAGCTTGCTGATCTATTGGACCAGCCATGCAGTCCTCCAGATTTAGCTGATTATTTCCCACTACGTTCCTTGTTGTAGCTTCTTCATCATTTTTATCGACATTTTTGAGTCTCCTTCTACCTACAGTCTTTGGAATCATTCTCTTATCGCAATTTCCAATCCCCTTGTTAGAGCATGAAGCTCTACTTCATTGGTGGTTGCATTGTCGCAGTCCATGGCATAAACTCTTAGCGTTTTCCCATTTTCATCTCTGAATATTCCTCTTGTCCCCACCACACGAGGGTTCCCTTTTGCAACTCCATCAAAATTATGTTTGATAAATTATTTCTGAGGCCATTTGTAGTAAATTTCATACTCTCCATTGGGGATATGGTGCTTCCACGAGGATGCGTTCAACACACTAGGTTTCAAGTTCAGGTCTTTCATTATTCTTTCTTCTTATGGATTGCTTTTCCAATCTTCCTCGTATCATTTCTTTGCCATTATTGTCTCTCTTATGTTCTGGATTATCTGATTGCATTTTTCTGCTTTAGTTCTTCTTTCTTCTTTGAATATCAAGTTATTTCTTTCCTTCCATATTTCCCATAGGACGAACCCTAATTAAATTCTACAGGCTTGGTTCAGGATTGTTTTTTGGTAAGGCTTTTTTTGCCAATTATCTATTGTTGTCTTCATGTTGTTTGGATTCCTATCACTAACTCCGAAGATTTGATTATGTTTTTTCCACAGGTTATCAATATATCTGCATGTAATTGTCATGTGGTCATGTGGGTCCTTGTATCTCTTTTTTTTGTAGTTGATTCCATGTAAGTACGTGCCCGTGGCAAAGGATCCACATGAAGAAGGCGACCTCTAGCCATGTCTTTTCTTACCATATGCTTTCCCAAATATTTGTCTCTTGATGCCTGAGATGTTCTGCTTGTAGCTGATAACCCTCTTTAATTTTGAACATCCCTTTAATCCTATAAACCCATCTTAGAATGTCTAGCCCTTCTGCTTTTGCAATTTTTCGAGTTGCCACTTCATTTTCGTATAACTTCCACTGGGGTGTTTCTAGTGCATCTGGCCAGTCCTGTTTTTGTTTCCACTTTATCCAGTATTCTCCAGGTTTTATGCTTCAAACATTTTTAGCTGTTTTTCCCCATGGATGTTGGTATATTGGTGGACTTCTTCAAGCTCAGGTTTACTATTTAGTTTTTCTCCCTATTGCCATGATTCTTCCCAGAAATTAGCTTTGTCACCTCCTATGATTTCCCAAAAACTATGGTTGCTGATCATATTTCTGTTATCTGAGGCTAGGTTCCATATTCTTGAACCTTTCTTGTTATCTTAGAGTCTTAGCTTTCCTTCTGTTGATCTAGGCATGTCATACTTCCTGTCCCATAATTGTTTCCATAGGTCTATTCCTCCTTGGATCCATCTCCACCATAACTTTGCCCCCATGACCTGATTTAGTATATAAGGATCTCGGAGTCCTAGTCCTCCTTATTTTAGGGGTTTGTTGAGCCAGTTCCATGATAGAAGAGCCCATTTTTTTTTTTCGTTCTAGTCCCTTTCCATAAAAACTTTTTGAATATGTCTATCATTTTTTGGCATACTATTTTAGGAGTCACTTGACTGGTGAGTTGGTAAATCGGGATAGATTGTAATACTAATCTCAATAATATTACACGACGTGGCATATTCAATGCCCTGAATGTCCAATTCTGCATCTTTCTTTGGATTTTTTCCAACAAGGGTTTCCAGTTTGCCACTCTGTTTTGTTGATCATTTAAGTGGACTCCTAAGTATTTCGAGGGGAAATTTCCTATTCTGAATCCCATTACTCTTGCTAAGAGAGCTTGCGAGGGAATTGTTGTGTTGAAGAAAAATATATCATACTTCTCTTTATTTATCTCCGTCCCTGAAGCACTAGTGAAGTTTATGAGAATTTCCATTATTTTCCTGGCTTCCTTAAGCGATGCTTGTTCATACATCATTATGTCATCTAAAAATTGTTGGTGATTTAATGGTAGATCATTCCCCCATAGTTTGAGGCCAGTGTACTGTTTACTTCAAACTTTCTCCTTTATGTACCTTTTGAGGCCTTCTGCTTCCAGGATGAACAAAGAAGGGGAAAGTGGGTCACCTTTCCTGAGCCCTTAGGTTGTGTTAAACGCCTCTCTGGGTGATCTGTTGAGTAGAATTGACAGAACTGAAGTTGATACCATCGACATTATCCAGCTTCTCCATCTTGCATCAAAGTCAAATGCCTTCAATATTCCTAGTAAATAATCCCAATTTAGTCGATCATAGGTTTTTGCTAAATCTAATTTAACTAGCATTCCTTTGGTTTTTTTTTGTTTTTAATGAATTAATTGCCTCTTGTGCCACCACTATGCCATCTGTTATTTGTCTTCCTATGACAAACCCTATCTGTTCCTGAGATATCAACCCAGGTAGTATAGGTTTTAAATGATTAACCATAATTGTAGCCATAATTTTGTATATGACATTACAAAGTGCTATTGGTCTAAACCCTTGTGGTTCTTCTGAATGATATGTCTTTAGAATCAGGGCCAGAAATGTGGAATTTAGGGTCAGGTGCATTCTTTTGGTGCGCCTAGACTCCTCCACTAATTTCACTATGTATTCGCCCAAGAATGGCCATGTCGTCTGGAAGAATTTAGTTGTGAATCCATCTAGCCCTAGTGTTTTGTTTCTTGCCATATTCCTAATGACTTCTTCTACCTTTGTTTAGATATTTCTCTTAGTAGGGCCATTTTCTGATCTATGTTCACCAGGTTGGGGATGCGCTGTATGATTTTGTTTATATTCTCCTCCCTTCTTATGTTTGGTTCCGTTAGTAGCCTTTTGAAGTGTTGTACTAACAGATTCACCATGTTTTCCTTTTGAGTAAGATGATTTCCTTGCTGATCTACTAGGGAGAAAATCATGTTCTGTTGCCTATGATAGATCATTGCTTTGTGAAAAAGCCTTGTATTTCTTTCTCCTTGCTTTTAACCATTGAATTCTAGATTTTTGTTTCCATAGTATTTCTTCTTGTTGTATCATTTCCTCCATTTTATTAATCAGCTACCCTTCCTCCTCTGCTATCCCTTCACTTCTGCCTTCGTTGATTATTTTTTGTTGTACTTCCTTCATCTTTGTTTGGATTAACTCATGTTCCTTTTGTATGTTGCCAAATTCGTCCTTATTCCATTTCTTTATTTTTTCTTTTAGATCTTTAAGTCTGAGTTGAAAAGTGTGCATCAGGTTTCTCCCTACTATCTCGCTCTCATTCCACCACTCCTTCATTTTATCTATGAGGGTCGGTTCTCTTAGCCAAAATGCCTCAAACATAAAAGGTTTGTTTTGGTTTTCTTGTTTCATTTCTACTTCGAGTTTAATAGGCTTGTGGTCCAGCCCTAGACACAGTGGAATTGACGCTTCATTGTATACATCTTTGCTAATGAAGTGTTCTGTGGCCAAAAATCTGTCCATTCAAGAGGCTATTTGTTTGCTCCCTCCCCATGTATTATTCCACATATATTTTCCATTTATTATTGGGATGTCCACCAATTTTAGTTCTTCTTGTAAATCTCTAAATTTCTCCATTTTTGGCTCTTCTCTTCGCAATCCCCCTTTTTCTCCTCTATTGTTATTATTAAGTTGAAGTCCCTTGCTACTAGCCAAAGTTTTTCTTTGTGTAGTTGGCTAAACCTCTTTATTTGCTGGAGGAAATTTTCCTTTCCACTGGAATTTGAGGGTCGTATACTGTAGAGACTAGGAACCATTCTCTATTTCCTATTAGGCGAAACCACCCCATGAGGATTCTCTTCATTCCTATCCAGTATTCTACTGTGATCTCTATTAGGTTCCATAGTATTGCTATTCCACCCGCGCTATCTCTCACATCTATGGTCATGCATTCATACCTTGGTTTTATTTTACTTAATATATCTTCCATTTTCCCTCCTATAATCTTTGTTTCTTGTACTAGCATTAGTTGAGGTTTTTCTTTTCTTAGTTTCTTAGTTAAATGTCTTTGTTTGCCTCTAATATTGAGGCCTCTTATGTTCCAGGATGTAATTATCATTGGGATAGTTTGTTATTTGTTGGTATACCAGTGATAGCGGTACCACCCTGCTTGTATTCACCAACATTTCTCCCATAATCTGTATAGATTCCTGTAGGTTCCTCTAGCCTCTTTTATTTCCTCCTTTTAATTTATTTGATTATTCTTTGGAGTTGTCCTGATGCATCCCCAATTGTTCTGCCATATCCACCTGTCCCTGTCCCTATTTATCTTGATACTATTGGAATGTTTCTCTGTATAGTCTTTTTTGGTCTTCTGGTATAAATATTTCATCTAGGTGTCTCCATTCATTCAATAGTTTCTTCAGCACCTCTTCTTCCATGCTTAATTCCTCTCCCTTGCTCGTGTCGATTTCCATTGTGGTGTTTTCCATCTTCTCCCTATCTTCCTTATCCTCTTTCTCTGCTATCTCTCTTCAGGATTTCTTCTTGGGGTTTGGCTTGCCTTGAATTGAACTGCTCTCCTTTCCTTTTTTCCTAATAGTCCATAGTTTGGGCCTCATTTTCTTCTTCTTCTTCTCCCTATAGCGCTTCAAATTTGTTCGTTCTACTCGACTGAGCTTCATATTCTTTTTTCCCTGCATTGGGGTTTTCTTTTGCTTGTCTTCTCTTGCTTTTCACTTCTTGAAAGCCTTCCTTATCCTCATGATGTTTCCTTTGTTGTTTTTTCATGTTCTATCCCTCCTCTAGGTTCATTGGACACTCCTTAAATAGGTGACCATACTCATGACATCTACGACATCTGAATGGGATGTGTTCATAGTCTAGGGTTTGCTACCATACCTCTTCATGATATTCTAGTTCCATTGAGTCTGGTATAGGTTTAGCTATGTTCATGTATACGCATATTCTCACATATGAATTGTATCTTCCTTTTTTTGTCATTTTTGCTATTTTGACAAATATACCTATTGTATTTCCAAGGCCCTCTAGTATTTCTGGGTCTTAGAAATCCATTGGGAGGCCGAATAACCTGACCCAAACCGGGGCTGCCAAAAAAATTTCCTTGTCTGGGTCGTAGCATTCTTCCCAGAATCTCATAAACAAACCAGCATTATAATGAAAGTAAGGACCATTTTCAAATACTTTTTCTTTTTCTTGTAGGTTCGAGAATATTACCATGAAGATGCCTCTAGCTCCTAGCTTGAGCTCGATATGACCTTTGGGCTGCCATTTTTGTTGTATCCATTTGGTGAGTTCCTTCTCTGTCAGCTAGACTCTGATGAACTTACATATTAGCCCATAGTCTTTCATGTAACTTCTATATCGCTCCAATTTGTTCACCGGAATGATGAATCTCGGTTTCTCCATCGCACATGGTAAACATTTTCCTTTGTTGCCTGCCTGCCATTGCGCCCCGAGGATAGATCCTGACATTTTGTTGGTATCTCTTACTAATTTTAGATTACTTGTATTCTAGCGGGAATCCCCTACCATCGCGTCTCGGTAGGAGGGGATCTCTCCCCTCCCTTCCTCCTCTATCATTCTGACTTGGTTATTGGCCTCCTGGATTGCAGCTTTGCAAATGTCGTCAAATTTTTGGGGTTGCGGTTCAGTTTAGCTCATGGCTACCTCTCCATTAGGGTTGCAGAGCTCTCTTGACCTTGGTATTACTTTTTCTCATTTAGCTTGGGAGAGTGTTGTTTCACTTGTTTTGTTGAACGATTTCTGGAATTTTAGCTTCCTTTAGCTTTTAGAAGTGTTGTTTCAATTTTTGCATTGCCTTTCCCAAGTGTCGCATGTATCACCCAGTTTTTTCACTAACGGTCATTGTTACGACGACCCTCTCCAAATTCTTGATTTTCCTTCAGTTTGGTTGATTCCTTCACTTGTTTTACTTCCATGCATCATCACTCAGTCAAATCTGCACTCAACATCACATTATTCTTCGGATTTGCTCAAATTCACACTCCTCTTAGGAAGATCTAGGCTTCCCTTGCCTAGATCTCTCTTTCCCTTGCATGCACTGCGCATTCTAGAAACTCAAGGCCTCAGCCTTGGCTTTTGGAATTTCTTAGAGGCTTCCTTGACTTGGCTCCAACTGCACACTGCGCAGTTCCAGGAGCCAGCCTCCCAGTCCTGGCCACTAAGGTTGAGCCTCTCTTGGCATGTGCCCAAACTAAACTGCACATTATGCAGTTCCAGTGAACAAACCCCTTCCACTAACTGTTGGGACTGTGCAATGCATAGTTCCAGTAGGAATCTAGTCACCTATGTGAACCAGGATTGCACAGTCTCTCCCATCATTAGCCTGGTTTGTTGCTTGATCTTGTCTTGAAGTTGCTTTTCGTTTTAAGCTAACATTTGCATGCCATGATTTTCCTCTCTATCTCCAGGTACAATAGTTGCTGAGAATCTCTCCAACGGTTATAGTTAACATGGATTCCAAGAGAATTGCATCAAAGGAAATTGTCGAGAGTAGTACGGTGGAAGTAGTTGAGTAGGTATCAGTTAAATTTCCAGTTTATGCAGACACTCAATTTTTCATTGAGAAGGGCACCAAGTTGAAATGGCAGAAAATCAAGGATACTTTTGTAGAGGACTTCAAGGGAGACTTAGAAGACTGGCAAGTTTATATCAGTATCCAGCGGTCATGCTTTTACAACATTGCATGCAGGTACCTCACCTTCCCTTGTGAGGACATTGAGCTGGATTGTCTCACACACAAATCGAGAGACTATGACATTGAGCAGTGCCAGTGGGATAGATCTTGCCACCTCCAGGATAGAGAAATATCATCAGATGTATCATTTACCTCAGTCGGTGAGGTGCATGGACACACTTTTCTATGCCACCCATAACCAGGTGAACACGAGAGATATAGTCATGAACTAGGTGAAAGAGCCATCAAAGTTCAGATAGACACCCAACCATGGTTATAAGACAATGTCTCTCAAGAAGGCCTACCAGTTCTTGATCATCTTTGCATGCTAAATATATCATCAAGAGAGCACCGAGATGTTTCCTGAAGGTTGGGTAGTTGTATTAGACTAGTTGGTGAGTGATGGAAGGCCATTCAACTAGTCATACTTGCTGGCTTATCAGTTGAAAGTTCATGTAACTAACGCTCATAATCTGACCAAGGATGAACAAGTGAGATTCTACATTTCTTAATACTTACTCGATGCAATCTATGCCCAACAACAGTTTCCTGGCATGAGCTGGACATGGACACTAAAAGAGACTGTCATCAATATTTATTGCAAGTTTCTTTCTGATTACGGCTACCGTGGAGTAATGGCAAGGTTGAATAACCATTTCATCATCTTGTAAAAGTTGATATTTCAACAGGATCCACCTTGCATGTCCCATGAAGCGATGGAGGTCATACTTAACATTGCAAATTGGTATTCCTCGCCTAGTGGCACCTTATTCATAGTGTTTGGCAGAGAGAAGCCTCTACATGTTCCACCAAGGTATCCCACGAATAAGTTGGTCATGCAAGAGGTCTCATATCACCTCTCCACAAGGTTATCATCAGGACTGCACAGGAAGAAGAAGGCACCATGGCCTTCCCTTCCTTTGTGGATCGGGTTATATGTGATTAAGAGCTTGTAATATGTGGATGTTGAAGCTAAGGAGATATTGAATTTTGTGTCCAGCACCAAAGACTTAAATCCGTTTGATCCCCATGATATTTTCAAGAACTACTATGCGAAGGTGTACTACCCATGGATCCACGTGACATTCCAATAGCACGAGGAGGACCCTTGGAGGTACTGTTACAATGAATCCAAGCTCCACGAGCCATGCAGTATAGCCACAACTTGGAAAGATTCTCTACGGGCAGCAACAACGCAAGAAGCAACAACAATAAGCAGAAATCCAACATAGGATAAGGGAAAGAGGAAGATTGTCGAGAAACCAAAGGTAGAGCAAAGCTACAAGATGAGAGAAGATCTTATCACTGAGAAATAAGCTTTGGTAGCAGAGGCAAAGAGACAACAACATATAAAGAGGGTAGAGCAAAGGAAGAAAGAAAAGCAAAGGATGGAGGAAGCAGAATGAATGTTGTAAGAAACAAAGAAGACGTTGAAGGAAGAGCCGAAGCTGAGAAGGAGAGAAAGGGAAGAGAAGCAGAAACAAGAGGAAGAAGAAAGGCAAGGCACGATGACAGAGAAAACAATGCCCATATAGGTTGAGGATTCAAAACAACCAACAATTGAAGAAGAGGGTGAACAGATGCAGGATTGGTAGCTTGCTCAACAAATTGAGCAACTAATTAAAGTGATTTGGAGGATGATTCATAGAATGAAGACACCTACCTTATGCCAAGAGCACCTAAGGTCACCTCTCAATCTCCACCACCTCCAGTCTCAGAACCAGTCCCAAGGGAGAAAGGAGAGGTTGTTTTCCTTGATGATGATCCAGTTATGAATGTGTACAATCTTTCATTTTAAAATTTGTAGAAGAATATTGTACAGGCGCGAAGGAAACACTTTTCGGATGATCACACGTCATCTACATTCATAAAGGAAAGGATGATAGTGTCAGATGTTAGCATCTATCTGAAATTTTCAATGCCACCTTGGCTTATGTAGGAGAAAAAAGCTTGAATGTTAAGTTCTTGTTGGCCAAGAATGAACAAATGGAAAATAACTTGCAGGCGGTCAGGCAAGAGGCAGAACAACTCAGAGAGCAAAGCACAGTTTCTGCAATGGAAGAGATGAGGAAAGGGATACTTGATGAAGTATCAACACTTGAGACTACCATGCAAAATCTTTATGATATATTTGTCACCGTGCATAAAGCAGTTGTCCATGTGCATGGCTTACAACAACGGAGCAAAGAGTTTGTTCAAACTCTCAGGAACATACAAGCTTGCATTTCCCATGTACAACAGTGGATAATGCAATATAAATGGGCCATGCTTCACTTGCCAAAGATGATGAAGCTTCAGGAAGAGCTCGAGAAAGAAAGGGACTGGATGTTGATCCAAAACTATGAGAAACTCGTCCCATTTTTCACCAGAATACAAGCCTCATATGCATGGTTGTAAAAGAATTTGGATGTCATGGTGAGAATGCACATGATCCCTTCAATTAGTTCCCTCACTGAGGCTAAACATAAGAACCAAGTCTAGATAGAGATCGATAGGTACATGGAGCAGCTAAGGCGAGAGGCCACCATGTATGACTTGTAGCTCAATGCACATAACATGCAGAAGTACATTGGCGGTCCCGTCATGGTTAACACCATGATGTACATGCTTCAGGACAAGTTGGATATATATTCCTAGACCATATACCCAGATGCTATGGAGGCAAGACTCCGCTATTAGAAAGACACCATCAAGTAGTTATAGGACATCATCACACAATACCAAGATTGGCATGAGTACATGACCGAGAAGCATCAAGTGAAGGTTTCCATGTTGGTATTTACCCAAACTTCGGAGTCATAGGGTTTTGTCTTGTTAGGTTGTCTCTAGCCTATTTTGTCTCACATGGGTACATGTGGAAAATGTAATATTATTTGTAAATATGTTGTAAGTGAAATTCCAAGTGTCGTTAGTGGAATATGAAAGGTCGTCATATTATGTAATGAGTTATTTGTAAAGAAGTTGAAGAGTCATGAGGGTAGTCAACGAGTCATAAAAGGGAATATCAAGGGTCACCCCACCCTTTGTTATAAATAGAACCTCATAACTCGTAGAACAAGCTTTTTGGGAGCATAGCTTTTGGCTAGGCTTAGGCTTAGAAAAGGCTTGGGAGCATTATAATGAGCCTTGGCTTCTCCACAATGTAGAGCAATGATACTTCTTTGGAGGAGCAGGTGGTATTGACAGTAATGTTCCACTATTGGGGCTAGTGGCCGTCAATGGTGTATGTATGGATGGAACTTTCACTTATAATAATAATAACAATGCCAACATGCTTTCATGCATATGTTGTTATTGTAGTTGGACTATTATGGTTGCTTTAACAATGTATGTTTTTTAACTTACACATTTTCTTATGAACTACTTTATATGAAATTGTATGAATCTCTTTGAATGTGTGTTCTTGGATTAACCCATCACTTTAATTTGTGGACCATTCCACATTTTAGCTTGCGACGTCATTCCGCTCGTGTGTTCCTTCCAAGCTACGTACTATTATAGGATTTTAAGGGTAACACTTCCTTTTCCTCCTCCATGTGTTAGAACCCCCATGCATCTCACTTGACTCGCTGCAAGGTCACACACTTGCTTCAGCCTAAATTTATCATACTTATCTCTCTGCTCTACCGCAGTCAAGGCATTACACTACCACCCACTGTTGGGACTCCTACTCCAAATGGTCTGAGGTCTAGTTGGGAGTTCTTATCGATGAGATCCCCTGAATGTTGGCGGGTCCAACACCATCAACATGTGATTGATATATATCATCCAATGTCCATCACATCATCTTTAAATGACGATGCTAAAGTTTAAGTAGTGGAAGACCACATCAAGCATCAACAACAAGTTCTCTAACTCTTAAATCATAACCTGACTCTAGCACAGAATCAAATGAAACAATAAGAAGATCAAAATCACAATGAAATAAGTTTTGATGTGGGTGATTGGGTATTTTTACAACTACAACCATCCAAACAAATATCTCTCAAGCAAGCTAAGAAGGAAAATAAATTATTAGCCAAATACTATGGCCCTTACAAAAGATTGGTACTATGGCACACAAATTGAAGTTGCCTAAATCTTCAAGAGTACACCAATTTTTCCATGTTTCATGCTTAAAGAAGATTATAGGTGATAAGGTCCTAGTTTAACATATATTTCCCAAACTTGAAGAGGAAGGAAAAATCATATTGGAGCCTAAAGAAATAAAAAAAAAAACAAGAATCTGAAAACTATGAAATCAATCAATTTCAAACTATCTCATTAAGTGGAAGAACTTACCTAACTTACATATTGAGGATTCCACATGGGAAGATGGGTATTTCATACAAAAGCATCCAAAGCTACTCAAGCATTGAGGACAATGCTTTTTTGAAGAAGAGGGGAATGTTAGGTCCCCATAATATTAGTGTATCCCCCATATTGTTATTGTTGTGCCCCATAGAAACTCACTATTGTTATTGTTTTGCCCCATAGAAGCCCACAATTGTTATTTTTATGCCCTTACATTATTATTGTTATGTAGGCCATAATTATATTTTGACCCTTTAAAATCCTATATATACCAAGGAGGTCTTGTAATTTGAATCATCCAAGAATTGTTTATTTATGTGATGTAAAGGGAGGTTTCCCCCTCGAAGTGGCTCATTGTCTAGTCATTTATCTATCTTTTCTTATGTTTTTGTGCCTTTTTTAATTGGATACATAACAAGTTCTAACTACAGCTACATCAACCCAAAGCTTGTGGAACAATGCCAATTGGCCAAAGAATCACATACATAGCCATGGATAGTTCAAATGGAAACAAGAACAAAGAGAAAAATCAATCACTGGGTGAAATCGTGTGTGTTTGATCTTAGCGGCATGCCAAAAACAACACATCTAAATTTGTTGCCATTAGGTGCGTAAAACGTGTTATTGGGCATAGGTTGGTTGTACACACATAGAACCAAAGTTGACTATTTTGAAAAGGCAATCAAATGTCTGAATGATGCTAGAGAAAGAAGAATTTTACGAGGAATGCAAAAACCTACTTCAGTAAGGCTAATCACAGCCATGCAAGCCAACTTCAATTGTTTGTTGTGCAATTTTTTAGTGATGAAAAAACTAATGACAACATTGGGGAAGAGGAAATGGAGGTCTTGAAGAAATATCCTATCTTACAACAATATGAGGATGTGTTTCTAGTTGACATTATCGGATTACCTCCTCACAAAAAAGTCGATTTCTCTATTGAATTGATGCTTGGAGCCACACCAACATCCAAGGCACCATACAAGATAAGTACTCCTGAGTTGGTTGAGTTGGAATTACAACTTAAGGAGATGCTTGATAAAGGCTACATACAGTCAAGTGTTTCACCATGGGGAGCTCCAATATTGTTTGTGAAGAAGAAGGATGGTACACTCAAACTTTGCATTGACAACATGAAGTTAAATAAAGTGACCATCAAGAACCGGTATCCGTTGCCTCAAATTGATGATTTATTTAACTAGTTGAGAGGAGCAACAATATTCTCCAAGATGGATTAGAGGTTAGGGTATCAACAAGTGGGCATCAAGGAAGAAGATATCCATAAGACTACATTTTGGACTAGATACAAGCATTATGAGTTTATGGTGGTGCCTTTTGGGCTTACTAATGCTCCTTCCACTTTCATGTATTTAATGGACAATGTGTTGCATCCTTACTTGAACAAATTTGTAATTGATTTTGTTCATGACATATTGGAATATTCAAGGAATAGGGAAGAATATGAGAAACACCTAGCTACAATGCTACAGTTTCTCAAGGAACATAAGCTTTATGCAAAGCTCAACAAGTGTAATTTCTTCCAATCATATATACATTATTTTGGACACATCGTCTCTAAGGAGGGGATATTGATTGGTCCAGAAAATATTAAGGCCATAATGGAGTGGAAAACACCAAAGAATGTGAATGGGATCAAATCATTCATGTGGTTGGCAGAATACTACATGAGATTCATTTGAAAATTCTCCAAGATATGCCACCCTATCGCAACCTTGCAGATGAAAGGAAAGAAGTTCAAGTGGACATTTCAATGTGCAACAAGTTTTTAATAGTTGAAGCAATTGCTCACTAATGAACCAATGTTGAGGATTACAAATCCGGACAAATATTTTGTTGTGTGTATAGATGCCTACAAAGGAAGGACTTGGTGGAGTCTTTATGCAAGAAGGACAAGTATTTTTCCATGATTCACAAAAATTAAATGAGCATGAAGAAAATTTATGTGACCTGTGATATGGAGTTAGCTACCATTATTCATGCATTGAAGATGTGGAGGCATTACCTCTTCAATAGAAGATTTACACTCATGACATATCATGGTGCACTCAAATATTTGTTTGATTAGCCTAAGTTAAATGCAAGACAAGCTATGTGGCTAGTTATACTTAGTGCATTCAAATTTGAGATCAATTATGTCAAAGGAAAAGAGAATAGGATTGTCGATGCACTTAGCAGAAGGATTCAATTGAATCACATGAGAATCATAAGATCTTATGGATTAGACCTAGAAGAATGGGTCAAAAGTGTCGGGGTAGCATGATGAGAAGTATCAACAGATAAAGGAAATACTACAACAAGGTAGCAAGGATAATGAGGACGAGGAATATAATCTCACAGATGATGGTCTAATTAGATTCAAGAACATAATATATGTGCCAAACAATGATGATTTGAAGAGACTCATAATGAAAGAGTTCCATGCCAAGACATATTCTAGCCATACAAGATACCAAAAGACTCTCATTGCCATAAAAAAGTTTTATTATTTTCCTAATTTGAAAAACGAAGTGGTTGGTTTTGTTGCTAAATGCATATAATGCCAGTAAGTGAAGGCCAAATGTAAACATCTAGCAGGCTTATTGCAACCCATTCCCATTCCAGAATGGAAGTGGGAGTTGATCTCAATGGATTTTATTACCGGTTTGCCAAAAACCTCCAAACAACATAATGAAATTATGGTGGTAATTGATAAGTTAAGCAAGGTGGTTCATTTTGTAGTAGTCAAATCCACCAATTTAGCTAGTGAGGTGGATCAAATATTCATAAAGGAGATTGTGAGGTTGCATGGAGTTCCCAAGAAAATCATTTCAAATCGAGATGCCAAGTCCACTTCAAGGTTTTGAAAGGAACTATTTGCATTTTTGGGGACTGAATTAGCCTTCAATGCAACCTATTGTCCACGGACATATGGGAAAATACAGAGGAAAAATAGAATCCTCAAAGACATGTTGAGGATGTATGTGATGCACCAACCCAAGAAGTGGGAAGAGTATATTCTACTTGTAGATTTTGCATACAATAATGGGTCCAAGAATCTCTAAAAATGAGCCCATTAGAGGCACTTTATGGAAGGAGTTGCAATACTCCTATCAGTTGGAGTGATATGGTGGAAAAAGTCCTTATTGGACCTGATATGCTAAAAGAGATGGAGCAACAAATCCAAATCATCAGGTATAATTTAAATGTGGCACGAGACATGCAAAAAATATATGCAGATCAACATAGGTTGCATAAGGACTTCCAATTTGGGGAACATGTTTACTTGAGAATTAAACCCAAGAAAATTTCCTTGAAGTTTGGGTCATGTGCCAAGTTGGCACCACGATTTTGTGGACCATTTGAGATACTTAAAAGGATAGGACCAATGGCCTATATGTTGGCCTTACATCCATTAGTAAAAGTTCGTGATTTTTTCCATGTTTCTCTTTTTAAAAGATATGTACAAGATTCTAATTATGTGATTGATTGGTTTGTGTTACAAGTGGAACCATAGGGAAAGTTCCAACTAGAGCCACTATGTATCCTACACTAGAGGAACCTCGCGCTTTAGAATTGAGCAATAGGAAAAGTCAAAGTGCATTGGAGGCACTTTGGGCCTGAGGAAGCCACTTGGGAAATGGTTGATTCAATGAGGGAAACATATCCTTTTTTGTTTGTTGGTTGAAGCAAATGTATATAAAATTGTAAATATTGTACAAAGATGTATATATAAAGCTCCATAAACAATATGTTGTTCGTTTTTAAACATTTATTTTGTGTTGCATATTGTTAGGCAAAGAGAGTAACTCCATGAATGAATTGTGTTTTTGCATTAAGAGAAACCATGGATATATACAAGGATAGGGAGACTATTGGGATTCATCTCCCAATGTCTCTTCACCTTCCAACATCCTATATTTTCTATTTATAATATTTACATGATTTTTCCAAATCCCAAATATTAGGTGTCAATATTCCTCCCCTTCTGAAGGGATGCTGGTGAGTCCAAGGATCATTCTGAATATTTCAAACCTTTCTCTTCCAAGCGCTTTGGTGAATATGTCCACAATATGCTCATTTGTGGAACAATTTCATAGGTGGATTGTCTTGGCCTCAACATGATGTTTGATCATATAACTTTAGGTTCTTGTCCAACTTTATTGCAAAAGTGTTTTCAATCAAAAGAGGAGTTGAATGCACTTATTTCTCCTGCAAATATTCCAGATTTTTCCTAAGCCACACAATCTCCTTCATTTCTTCAACTGTTACCACATATTCTGTGTCAGTTGTGGAATCTTTTGGAACTGATTTTTTGTGTGACCTCCAAGAGACAACTCCTTATCGAAGACTCATTACATAACCTGAAGTATATGCTTCAATTTATTTATATCCATAAAAATATTAATTAGAGAATCCAATCAAAATGAATTCATCCACCTATGTAGACTTGAGTCCAAAGTCTTGAGTTCCCTTCATGTACTTTAGAACTCTTTTTGCAGCAGAATAATGTCCCTCACAAGATTTTTGCATAAACCTAGAGAGGATTCAAACAACAAAACAAATGTTCAGTGTGGTAGTAGTCAGGTAGTTGAGACTTCCTACAAGATATATGTACTTTGTTTCATCCTCAAATTCTTTTCCCTTAGTGGATGTGAGCTTTAAATTATGGTACATTGGAGTAGTCGAAGGATTAGACTTAACCATGCCAAACTTGTTCAACAAATCTCCAATGTACTTCTTCTGATAGAGGAATATAAACTTCAAATGTTGGGTTACTTCTTCTGATAGAGGAATATAAACTTCAAATGTTGGTGTCAATATTCCTCCCCTTCTTGAAGACCCACTTGCATCCTATTGGTTGGTTCCTAATGGAGGATCAACCATCTTCCAAGTGTCATTCTTTATTAAAGCATCATATTATTTTTCCATCGCTTATTTCCATTCATCATGAGAAGCGACTTCTTTAAAGGAAGTTGGTTTGAAATCTGTAGGAAAATTTAGTTCACAATCATAAGAAACATCCATATCAACATGTGAATCAGAATCGTCTACATAACCTCCATTATGTCTAACAAAGCTTCTTGCCCTAGTCTTTCCAACCTCATCAAGACACACACTTTCAAGAGTCTTTGTGAGCCATTTTTGAGGAATTTTTTTAGATGGACCTGACTGTTTAGTTGACTGAGATGGGGTTGAATCAAGATTTGGCCTCCCAATTCTCTCAATCACATCACTCAAAGTGTCTTATTGATAAGTGGTTGTATCTTCGTGTGGGGGAGAGAGTGCTATAGAAAGAGATTCCACATATTGATTCAATGTATGGATCTCCCCTTCAAGATGTGGAATCTCATTATCAAACTCTTGAAAATAATTTGCATGCCTAAATATGTCCAAGCAATCAAGTTGTCACGCAAAAACATTGTCAGCCTTGAAATATTTAAGAAAGATCACATCTCTAGACATTATAAACTTCTTATTCACTTCATCATAGAGACAGTATTCTTTTGAGGTATCTAAGTACCCCAAGAAGATACATTTGTGACTCCTTGCATAGAGTTCGTTTCATTGTTCCTTAGGTATCAAGGCATAATATGTGGAGAAAAAAAAACCTGAGATGCCTCACCGAAGGAATGTGGCCATACCACATTTCATAGCGATTCTTATTTTTTATAGCATGATATGGAAACCTATTCTTTATATACAAATCACATAGAACTGCATCATCCAAAAACATCAGTTTAACATTATTGAAAAAAATAATTGAACATACCATATTTAAGACTAGCTTGTTCATTCTTTCAGCTACTTCATTTTCTTGGGGATTATAAGGCACAATTTTTTTATGTTTGATCCCATGGTGGCGAAGATAGTTTTCAAATTCATTTGAAGTATATTGTTTTCCATTATCAGTACAAATTGAGCCAATATGAGATTGCATATCATTTTCAATCCATGCATGAAAGTTATTGAATGTTTCGAAAGATTTAGATTTGTTCTTCAATAAATAAACCCAACACATTCTAGTGTAGTCATCAATAAATATCATAATGTATTCATTACCATTTGCAGAAGGAACATGCATTGGGCCACATAAATCACAATGAATGAGTTCGATCTTTCAATGTGCTCTGGAATGAGAATCATGAAAATATTGTTTGTTGTGCTTTCTTCATATAGAAGCATTACATTGTTTATGTTTCCTAGGAATAGTTGGAAAACCAATAACACCATTTTTCTTCAACAAATGAAGGTTTTCATAGTTTGAGTGTCCAAATCTAGCATGCCATAAATGACTTAATGGACGTGTACCTTCATCATAGTGAGAGTTGTATGAAATTTTTTGTGCACGAGCAAAGGTTCCTTGCAACTTCAATATTCTTTTTTCTTCTACCTCAGTCATGACAAGTGAGTGATCTAATGGTTTTCTGACCTCAAACTTTCCATCAAATATGTGAATGGAGTTTCCTTGTTGGAAGATGCAAACCAAATACAACAATTTTATCCTCAACTTTGGGAGGTAGAGTACATCATGTAGAAGTAAGTCTAAAATACTAAGTAGTTTGAACCTGATGGTGTCAAGCCCTAATAGCTTGAGTTTTGACTTATCTACAAAGTAGACTTCTCCATCAACATTGTCAGTGAATTTTTCAAAGAAATATATTTTGAAAGTCATGTGGAAAGTTGCTCCTAAATCAAGCAACCAAGCATCTTTCCATGAAGTAAGTGAAGCATTAAATAAATATCCAATTACTCCAATGCTGCAATGTGCCACACCATAATGAGGAGACTTAGGTGTTTTTCCTTTCCCTTTATCTGATGATTTTCCTTTCTCTTCATCCCTTTCCTATCTAATCCTATCACATGAGAGCTTACATGTGGATGCCTCCTGACCATTTCTATTACATTGTATTCAATGAATATCATACCTTTCTCCTTGGAAATGTTTGCCCCAGTACCTCTAAAATTCTTCCTTCCTTGTCCTTTTTGGCCACCTCTTCCTCTAGAAGAACCATGTCCCTAATTTTTTTTATTTTGTTTTGTGAAATGCTTACAACTTCTTCAAGAGACTGTGTAGCTGCATTTTTTTTCCTAAAAGCTTTCTCTCTTTCAACAAACTTATCCATGAGAGTGTCAAAAGAAACCTATGGAAGTTTTTTTACTTGCTTGTACTCACTCAAGATAATGGAAGTGGGATACAATGCCTTGAAAAAAGCATTGAGAGGAACACATATTTCAACACCAATGGCTTTTATGTCATGCATAATGGATCTTATTTCAAAGGCTAAGGCAAGGGTATCATCATCCTTCAAATATAAATTAAACAGTTTGAACATCAATTGAACAACTTCTAGCTTAGAGTGTGAGTCATATAATTATTTCAACTATTTAAAGCTTCAAAAGCAATTGAAAATGGTGAAATATGATGACTGACCTCTTCATTTGTTGATGTTGCTATCAAGGCATAGGCCTTTTTGTTCTTATTTTCCTATATGGAAAGCTCCTTGTCAGAAGTGGGCTTCTAAGGAGGATTACCTCCTTCTCCTTCACAAACCCCTTTCCAAACTTAATTGAAAATAAGGGTATGTTTTATCTTCCTGGACCACTCATGATAGTTCTATTTTCTAGAGAGAACTACTCCCACAATGGATATTAAGGAGTGCATTATGTACCAAAAAGGACCTCACCTCAAAGGTAAAAAAAAATATGGTCCAACTCTTACTACTACTCACACCATATATTAAACATAACATATTTTAAGCCATATCATTTGAACCATATTTCATAATATGTTCATACCATTTGCACTTCATAATATATTTATACCATAAATAGAGAACTCAACATATGTCTTTAACATATAAATTATGGTCTTAAAGAAATAGTCCATATATGCTCTTGAAGAAAAGAGAGGTCATATCTTAATATGCACCAATGCATATATACATGAACTACCATATGAAATAAATCATAGAAATGATCCCAACACTCATGCACAATCTTCACATGGTCATGGGTTAAAAAAAAACAACCCACATATACGACCTTTTTTAAAAAACTATTCAACACATGTTATCGTCCACCAAAACCTTCTAACTCGCAAGGTATCCACGTACACACTGACTCACAACCATCACAACAACAACGCAAATAGTAAAACAATGGCCTTCAAAACATACATGGCCACCAAAAAAAAACATTCAACACATACACAACACACTAGGTCAATTCTTCATACCATACGACCTTTAAAAGAGGTCAACACAACATGGAATGGAATATACATACCATGGCCAAAACCTTCAATTTAATATGGAGTAACACAACTCATTCAACCAATTTTTGACCAACACAACAATCCAAATGTTTCCATGCTCCATTACCAATAAACACTTCAATACCAGCATGCAAAATTTGAATGCTTCAATGCAAAGTCATAGCAATGAAGCAATGTATTCAGCCAGGAGTCAAACGAAAGAGTATTCAGGACAGAGGATAATGGCATAAAAATAGGAATTATAGGACATAGTAAAAATAAAAAATGGGTGTTGGCTCTGATATCATGTCAAGCCAGGAGAGTAACTCCACAAATGAATTGTGTTTTTGCATTAAGAGAAAACATGGATATATATAAGGAAAGGTAAAATACTAGGATTCATCTCTCAATGTCTCTTCATCTTCCAACATCATTTATTTTATATTTACAATATTTACATGATTTTTCCTAATCCCAAAGATTAGGTGTCAACACATATGGACAAAGAACATTGAGGACAGTGTTCCCCAAAGGGGGAGGGGTTTGTAACAAACCCACTTCTTTTTTTTTTTTTTTTTTTGGATTCTGGAGTCCCCAAGTTGGGTGGAACCATCGTGTTGTAACTTGAAAGGTGTATACAAAAAGTATCTAGACTCCATGTGCATTTTGTTTGACTGAATCAATTGGTGGGTGGAGGTGGGAGAACCTCTAGGATCCTTGGTTTCACTCGTAGTTGAGTTTAATCTCTGAGAAAAATACACTTCAATCTTTGGAATTTGGCTCAATGGTCACAACTACAAGTGAGAGCTGGTTGCAACTTGTCTATGGTTGGGTAGAGAGTTGTAGTCCTAGACTTAGTTGCCCATTAGCTTCGAGATAAGTATTTATCATGTTTTTTTAGAGGCGATGTATATATATATATATATATATATATATATATATATATATAATATATTATATATATATATATATATATATATATGATCTGAAATGGTGTCGTTGTTGTATGAGGCATGACATGTATGTGTAACTACCCTTCCCACATTTACCAAAATTCACAAGCTTGCCAAAGTAAACATGAGACAAGTGTCACTATGACATGACCTGACTTCCTAGTTCTAGTTAATGAAGTGGGGCCTACTAACTAACATCTTACGAGGACTACAAATCACCCAAGAGCTAAAGCAACACCCCAGGTGGTCAATCTATGAGCTGGAGCCTTGTTTCACTAACCTAGACCCACAACCACACCCTTGACATTTCTTCCATGTGGTTATGAGGATATAACCACACTCACTGGCTTGCCTCCATGCAGTTATGGCCTAAAATCTTTAGTTATGAGAATGCAGTTCTAAGATATGTTCCACCTTTTTAGTCCATCCTCCAAACCACTACCCATAATTGCCCAAAACTTTCCAAAATGAAATCAAAGGCATTGACGATGTTAGTGGATCAAAACTCAAGCAATATCTTGACCCAAAGATGCCTAATACATAACAAACATTTCGTCAAACATATGGAAAACATGTAAGCTATTGGTCATGAATACATATTGGATCATAACCTAAGAGTATTCATCTAAGAATCACCGAGAAGGCTCTAAACCTTATCTAGTTAGTTGAAATAACACTTATTAGTCCATATATATATCAATCATTTGAAAACTTAACAAATTATGACAAGAGCCATAGATAGCATACATCATATAACCAACATATAATCAACATAGAAACCATGGAAACTAAACCATAACATCACCAACATAATCACTACAAGTATTTATAAACCATAGTAGAAGAATAGCTCTTATTAATATATGAAAATACCAACCAAGTAAGGGACTTCCATGTACCACCCGACCATAGATTGGGTTGAAGCAAATTTCTCTTTCAGCGAATCAACCTCATGCCATATTCCAAGCATGAATGTGGGATCTCATGGAATAAACCAAAAGAAAACCATCTAGGGCTTCTAGAGGCCAAACCACCTCAACCCTCAGCCACAATGATTTCACCTCTATGGTAGGACATCACTAACACCAACCACATCGGTCTCCACTCAAGCTATCCAGGGCTACAGGAACTAGTAACTCAACCCACATCCTTCTAGAGCTCTAGAGCGTTTATCCAACCCGGCTCCAGGGACTAGTAACTCAACCCATCAAGGGCTCCAGAGCGTTTACCTAACCTAGGCTCCAGGACTAGTAATTCAACCAAAGTTGTTCTAAGGATTCCAAAGCATTTGTTCCAACCCACATCCATAAGGAACCTAAGCACCAATCAAGAAAACAACAAGTGGAAAATTCCACAACACCATGGCTATCCAAGAAATGGCAAGGAAAGGATAAACCACTATCACTATAGGAAAATTTCCATGCCAATGACAACACATAACCAAAAAATCACATGCATATACATGCATCCAGAAACTAGTAAGGAAATCACACACGCAACCTATTATCTGCCAAGAAATCTGTTTGCAGTTTTTGATCCAATGTTTCCTTATGCTCTCTGCTTTCCTTTACTTTCTTTCTCCAAATCCAAGTGAATAATAGAGTGCTCCAAGCATGCTCCAAGAATACTCCAAGATTTCTCTAAGTATGCAAGAGTATGATAGAACAAAGCTAAAGTAACAAGAGGCTAGCAATTGATCCTCTCAAGCCTTGTTATCATCGAGCCCTCTATTTTCTTCTTTTTCCTTCATTTTTCCTCTAATTTCCCTTGCATGCAAATCTATGTATCTTCACCTTCCTTTTATCCTATTTTCCTTTATTTTCATAAATAAATGCCAATTAATGTCTCTTTACCTTTGCCAATGCCTTTGCCGATTTCCATAGCCATAAATAAACCGAAAGTGATCCCCACTATAATATATGCCCACCATTCAACTCGAAATACATGTTCCATGACCTTGGTCTTTATATATATAATATATATATATATATATATATATATATATACTATATATATAATATATATATATATATATATATATACATGGAAAATCAACTAGGGGTTGTTACATAATGTATTTTTTTACACAATTTACTGACATATGGTTGACCTTGTTCTTAAAAGGTGTTGGGACAATGTGGTAAATTCATGCTTTAATAGATGGTTATACTTATAGTGCTCAACTTACATCATATTTTAACAGTGTGTGTGTAATGGTTAGCTTTTGATAATAAATTGCATGGACATTCATTTATAATTGCAGTAACATAATATTGTTTTGATTGCAAGCTCTTATTAGCACTCTTTACAATTCTAAGTAGGAATAATAGAGATTCATCACTCTCTGGCCATATTGGCATGGTTACCTCATATGATTTCCTTCCCAATTTTCCTGCAAAGTGTTCCAAGTTTTGGGTTTGTAATTCTATCTTATTATTGTTGAAGTAGGGATAAAGCCTTAATTCTTTATTTTGTTGATGAAATTGTTTCATATGTTTGATGACATGATTTTATGTTTCCATTACCATGACTCCACGATGTTCTTTTTGATTTGGCGGTATGATTAGTTATCATGCACATGAATGATACTTCACGATAATTTGATTAAATGTTGAGCTCTACTAGTGAGTTGAACCATTGATAGTTCAAAGGCACAATAGACTTGTATAGGAATTTGTGTCATCCTCATGGTATTGGTAAGATATTGGCATGATCAGGTGTAAGGACCTCACTGAATGAGTGTAAGATTGCATGGAATCTGCATGCCATTAGTTATGTGTGCATATGACCCATATATATAGATATATAAGCATATGTTTGTGTAACTTTCATGGGATTATACATTGAGGACTGAACGAATAACCTACAATATTTAAGCATGCCTTCAAGCATAGTTCAACTGCAATGTTGATGGCTTGCAGACCAAACACTGCACATGAGATTGTAGAAACATTCAATTAGCCTTAGGCCTGTGTTAAAAGCTTTGGCCACACATAGGTGAAATACCAACACAATTAAAAGGGAGAAAGTTAGTATAAAACATATATAAAAAATATATAATACCAATGTTTATGTTGAGGAGTGCCACGACTTATGGGTCAGAATTGTTGTGCCAAATTGTTGGAGGTCATAGCCCAAAGGCTGGGTCACATGACCCATAAAACCACACCCGATGGTCGAGGGCAGAAGCCTTACCCCCAACAGATGAAGGCTTAAGCCCTAAGGGCCAAGCCATGGTCCATATAACCATGCATGTAACCAAGGGTTAAGTCATAAGGCTCATGTAACCAAGCCCCATAACCATGTGTATAGGATTATTGCAATGCAACACTGTTACACTGGAGGTCGGGCCAACTTGTAGTTGCATTGGCCTCGTACACATTTGTAGGTTTTAACCCGTAGAGAAATTACCTGCATACGAATTCTAAATCACAAGAAAATAAAAATGCGAGAGCATAACCCATAAAACACATATACACAGAGATTTCCCACTGGATCTCAAAAACCGAGACTACCAGCTTGATTTTTCATTATATTCCTTTCAATGTTACAATACATATTTATACATGCCGAAGCATCCAATACCATGGACCGAAAACCATCGCATCGAAAACCATGGACTGAAAACCATAGGTAGGTTCGCCCAACCTAATATAGGTCCAAAAAAAAAATTCTCGGGGCGCTGCCCCGAACCCCGTAGAGGGGGGCTACCCGCCCC